>LOJH01020552.1:8561-20695 GCA_001685095.1 Ellobius talpinus
GACCTTTGGAAGAGCAAGCAGTGCTCTTAACCACTGAGACATCTCTCCAGCCCCTCTGATTACTTTTTATAGTCTCCTGGGAATGGGCAGTACCCTGGCCCATTGTAGGTGGGTATAAGAAGGTCCCGGAGGCAGCTCTGGGAATCTGTATGGGGAACATTCATGAAGGAAGCTGAATATCAAGCAAGCTTAACATTACCATTTCAGGCTTACAAGCCTGTAAAAAACCAGTCTTCCAAATGAGTGTGTGGGTTAGAAGCACATGCATTTAGGTCTTAGAAGAACTGAATTAAATTCCAAAGGCCCCTGTCTGCCCAGAATTCTGCAAACGGGACCATGTTCAGGAGCACCACACAGCAGGAGGAGATTTATAGGAAAGGTGTAGATTTTACCTCTTGACATACTTTTGATAGCATCATGTATCTCCTGCCACACTCTCATGACAGGAAGGAAATCCCAGGTTGTGTGCCCTGCTGGTCTCCCTTCTTCAGCCTTCCCACAAGCTAACACACACACACACCCTGGTGGGAATTGGATCAGATTATGAAAATGTGATAAGAACAGATTATAAAACTGTAATTAATGATTATATAATTCTGTTTTGTGATGGAATAAGGTCTAAATTCTCAAAACCCTAGTCCTGAGTGATCTTTCGATGTCTTAACTTATTTGGGGTTTAAAATAGTCTTTATTACCCCCAGAAAGAAAGATCCAGTAAGTTAGAGATTATAAATATCCACAACAACCTGTTCTCATTCCTAGAAAATTCAGGGCAGCAAATGACATGTCTTGAATTTTGTAGACAGAGGGCAGTGTGCACAAGCCAACTGTACAAGCAACAGTGTGTGTGCCAATTTTACAGGGAAGACTTTATGTGAGACATCTGTGTGCAACGTGACATGAAGCATCAAAACTTCATGTGGTCAATTATAGAGTCCTGGTATTTTCGGTCATTGTAAGGAAAAAAATCACTATGTGTCTCAGGGAAGTGTTTATTGCCTGATTTCAGAGGATGCATGCATCTGATGTCATTGTGGACTTGGAAGTGGTGATCACACAGATGTGAGGAGAAGAGTGCCAGAAAGCTCAGTCGTCAAAAATGTAACCAAGCTTGTCAGGCTTGGTCGTGATGCAAATGCAAGAAATCTATTGCCAAAGTGATTTATATTAGTGCATTGCGAGAGAAATGAAATTAAAATCTTCTGCAGATCATTCTAAAAATTACCCATGCATTAAAATGGTGATCTGCATTTCAGTCTGTTCTGTAAATGTTCATGGTATTGCAATGAAATCCAACACACAAACATGGATAAATAAAATTAATTTAGTGGAGCTTAGATATTAACTCTAAATATCTCTGCGTGTTTGGGAAGAAGCATGCTACCCATTTGAGCATCTTGCTTTAGAAGACAATCAATTAGTAGTTTCTGTGTAGGAGGTCGTTGCTGAACTGTACACCCTGTTTTCTGCAACACTATGTTTACGGGCATAGGAGCACTGATCAAATCAGCGTTTCCCAGGGTCACCACAGTACAGTTTCCATGGATACATCTCTCTGACACCAGACTTCAGCAACTGCCCTGCAATTTTCTTTAAACCTGTAACTGGTTTCCAGATGCGGATTCTTCCCAGTGTTCAAGAAGGGCCTAGCTGTCCTCCTGGACTACAGCCACACAACCCACTAACACTGAAGGATTCTTGCCACCTCAGACGGCCACTGATCTGAGCCATCAAGGGAGAAGACACAGGATGAGGAAGCTTCCAGTAAGAAAATGAAAAAGGTTTTATTTTTATATTTCTTTCAACTTGTTTAGCCTAAGAATCCACTCGAACTCCACCATTTATAGACAGGACACTAAAGTAGTTAATGCTCAAGCTTTTCTTTCTAACGAGAGGATGGTGATAATTAAAACTTAAGTCTCCCAAGCTATTTTTCTGAAATTAAATTTTTTACTGTGGTCTCGATAAGCTCATAAAGGAGGTAGATAAACACAGCGAGGCAGGATCCCCCCCCCCGTGTAAATTCTCACTACATTCTTTGTAGCTATATAGGAAGGAAGATGTGTGTATAAACTTTTGATCTTTCTAATAGAGCACCCTGAAGATCTATAAATCTTCAGGAAAAACTTTCCACATCCTATAATAGAGACAAAGGATGGTGACATAATTTATTGTCCAATTAGGAAAAAATTCACAATGAAAGGAGTTGCTGCTAACAGCGATGGCTGGAAAAGAGGCATGCTGGGACTCTCTGGTGCTGTTATTGTCTCAGTAAAGAGACATAAAACAAAATAAAACACTTTGAGAGTTAAAGACAATAGAAAGATTGACATAACACTGATTTCCACACTTGAAGATTATAACACATAAGGACGATTGATATTATCTTGTGTTTCTCTAGAAGGTTAGAATGATAACAAGAGGGAATTGCATTAAAGATATTTTTTCCACTATGAAAATGAACCTTATGGCAATTGGATAAATTCAAAATCACTATTGTTTTATTTGTAAGATTTGGGCTTTCTCCTCCATCCTTATAGACTGATGCTAACCAGTGACAAATACAACATGAAGTAGAAGCAAGTGACTTCTTGGAACCAGCTAGCACTATCTGGTTCCATGATGTAACTAATCAGAACTTAGAAGCACAAAGACACTGATGCGGTGGAGGCCAAGGGGGCATAACTCTTCCCAGGCAGATGTCAAATGCTTTCTGTTTATCATAGGAACTACCACCAAACCACACAAGACCAAACTTGAGTGACTGAGTTTCACATGCATTAAACCCCGTTGGAAAACACATTTCCATAGCCTTAGCCTCTGAAGACGCTTTGACATCTATTTTTTTTTAAAAAAAATAGTATTCGGAAGCAGTGATGTAGAAATAGAACAGAAGACCTAGGTAGATTCGAAGAGCAATGAAAGGATAAAGCAGAGAGGGGTGTTGGAGGTCATTCCTGTTCAGTCAGCTCACTTCCCAAAAGGCCGCAGACCTCTGGATTCAAAGTCTCTTCCTTAACAGCCCTCTATAAGTTAGGCACAAAGTTGAAATCAGAGCTTCGGTATGAGTCTGAGTGAGAAAAGCAGAGAAAGGGAAACTATTTCACTAATTCTCACATAGGAAAAACAATTTGAATTGATTGGAAATGCTGGGTTATTAAATGTTAATTATATATGTATATGCAGACATACAGCTGTGTATGTATGTGTGTGTATGTGTGTATGCATGTGCATGTGTGTGCACATGTGCATGTTGGCCCTGGAATAAGTTCCAACTCTTCTTTTACTTTGACAATGAAATTTACTATCACAATGTGATAATCTTGATGATAAACACTAAAGTGAGTATTTTTTTTAAACAAGGATGTTACATAGTAATCCAGCAACAAAACATGTCACTGCACAAATGAGGTGAGATGGGAAATGAACCAATCAAGCCCAAATGGTGACAGGAGGGAGACCAGCAATTGTAATCCCCACCATGACGCTTGAAAACAAGGCAATGTACTTTCCTTGTGCTTGCCCAGCTCCTATAAAAAGTTCTCTTTCACCAAAGGTATTTCAGGACATTGAAACGCTTTCTGAGAAGAAAATAAGAATGATAACAAAGTGGAAAAAAATCCCCCAGAAAACCCTGCAAGTCTTTTACTCACTTTTCACTAAACTACTGGGTCAACACATGTGAGAGTATAAACAAGGAGTTTTGTGCACACACACATACACATACATGGCAGCCACTATAAATACTATAAAACAATACAATAACAAGTTTTCTGTGTCAAAACAAGGACAAGTAAGAGATTAAATACAAGATCAAAACCAAGATAGATTTAGTACCAAAACCTCAGGGGGACAATTTCACATAATTAGCAGCCACCAGTTTGCAAGTCATTTCACAGTCACACAGGGGATGAACAAAACACATGAAGTGGATATTTCTTTCATCAGGCTGGTGAATAACAGATCAAGATGCAAAATATCAGGAGAAACAACAGGTTAGTAAGCAAACACATAACAAACCAACAAACCACACAAATGGTGTTTTTCATAAATGATAGGTGGAGGTGCCATGCCCCCCCCGCCTCAACATTCCTCCAGCCACGGCAATGGTCTGGGAGCTAAACTGGTCCGCTGCTCTACTCAAGAAACTGGAGATTCACAAGCGAAATAGTGTGCATAGGTTTCCATGTGGTTCTGCTAAGTTTGAAGTCATTTCTGGAAAGTCGGTTCTTCCCCACCCCCAAAGAAAATTCTGACGTCTCCAAAATATGGTGACAGCCATTTCATGAGACATAGCAACAGAGATTTTAGTAAAGTAACATTTTCATGGAAAGGGAACAAACGGGCATGCCACTGATCCCTTCCAGAAACCTAGCATAAGACTTTTTAGGGTCAAAGTCAAGACAGGGTTCAGAGGTGAAGCTACCTGGCTAGTGAATTTGGGGAGTGTTACCCTGTAGCTGACTTTTTCTCCTGCTGTAATGATCTGGAAGCCACACATAGTAGAGAGGGTTATATGACAAGGGGGAAGCTGTCTGGGTCATGGTGAGCCTCAAGTAGCCACCTTGGATTCATAAAAAACCTGCCCTGGCAAAAGGAAAAATGAAGCTGACCTGGCATTATGCCCACATTCTTTCCAGTGTGTGCAGCAGATAAGGGAAATATGGAAAGTCATAAAGTCATGATATCTAGCCACCCCATAGAATGATAATAATGACAGTGCGGAGCCTTTAAGCCTTCCTAACAAGTGCCTGCAGTAATTTGAGCTTTATGTGCTTGAGGAAACTGATAGAAACTCTGCATACAAAAACTGTAAAACTGAGGGAATTGAGATGGATCATAAGCAAGCTATTGTATTATTTTTCCAATAGGAAATGCTTGGCATTTTCTCTAGATCCAGTAACTTGTGGTCTTTAGCTGCAAGGGAGCCGGAAAGGGCTTAGAACTGAAAGGCAGACCATGATCACCACACCTCTCTCCCACAGAGGATGCCAGAATTATTAGAAACTGGCTAACTTGAATGATTCACATTAATTCAGATTACTCTGCTTTAGTATAAAACTGTATCATAAGTATTCTGTTTTTACAAAATGGTACCAAGGGTAAAACCAAGAATATTATGAAAAGATTATTACCCATTTATAATCGATCTGACTTCTAAAGGCCACCAAAGTAAGCTGTCATAAGGCTATAATATTTTACGTTTCCAGAGGCCCTAAAGTATATTGTAATCATATAGAGAAACAACACTCAGTTTTTCAGGCTATTTTTAGCTCAATTCTCACAGCATCACTGAGCTGGAAGAATCTGATCATGGGAAAACAAACCACTATCTTCATTTTGTCCCTCAAGTCAGATCAGCCTCAGAGTGACACAGTTATGAGAAACTGCGATATCCTGCAGTGACCTATTTTGCCCTTCGGGGTCTTAATCAATAGTGCCTGGGCATTTGAAACTAGTTACACACATACAACACACAGTTTAGTGAAGTCCCCAAACCCTTTGTACAATGGCAATATAAAGCAGAAAAATCTCTTTCTACACTGAAACCATCAAGAAATTCTTCTAACACATTGCTCAGACCTCTTAATGTAGTATACTCCTGGATTTGAAAGCCAAGATTAAACAATTCTGCGTGTGCCTGCCAGACTGCAAGCACATGGGTGATGGATATCAAAGGACACATGTCCACTCCTAACCAAAGGCAGAAGGAAGCAATGCCATGAAGACTTCTGGGGTCTGGAATAGGATGTGCATTCTTTGCCTTGTGATTTTTGCACTGTCTCTGGGTAGAATTGGTAGAGGAGACATCCTATATTAGCCATGGTTCTCTAGAGTCACAGAATTTATGGAATGAATTCTCTCTCTCCACACACATACACACACATACACATATATACATGTACATATATACATATATATAATTTCCCATATAAATAAATTCATATATATGTATATATATACACATATATATGAATGAACTTATTGGAATGACCTACAAGCTGCAGTCCAACAATGCCTAGTTGTAAGTGGAAAGTCCAAGCATCTAGTAGCTGCTCAGTCCCATGAGGCTTGTCTGCTGAGATCCCAAAGAGGAACTGGATGTGTGAGGGCATACAGGTGAAGAACAAGCCCTTCCTTCTTCCATTGCCCTGAGACGTCCAGCAGAAGGTGTGGCCCAGATTAAAGGTGTGCCTTCCAGCCTCAAGGTGTGGGTTAAAGGCATGTGTCATCCAGCTCCAAGACCTGGATCAAAGGCATGTTGTATTCCTGCCTCAAGATCCCAATCACAAGTGTACCTTTCATTTCTGAATTATAGTTCATTCCAGATATAGCCAAGTTGACAACCAAGAATAGCCATCACACACCCATCTCTCTGACATTCTCTGGGGGACTCTGGCCCATGACAGAGACATGGGAACATAAGAAGCAGCACATTCTTCTGCTTAGCCCTCTTCTGCCATATGCTAATGAGGGAACATGGGCTGATCAGCTGTCGCTGCAGAGTGGGAGACACATGGAGTAGACCTGTAGCCAACTAGCACCTGAAACTAAGCTGGCCCAGAACAGCTACAGGCCCCAGGTATGCAGAATGAATGGAACTGAACTGAGATGTTGGAGTTATCAGTTATGTTGTGTTAACAGAGAAAAATGGGCAATGAAGAAGCAGGATGCTTGCATTTTATGTCCCCAACCACTGTCCACTCTCCTTGTTTTAAATACATGGATGGCCTCCAGGAAAAACCATGGAAAGGGAACAGAAACACTACCCAAATGAGGTGGTGGGAGACAAGCACCTGCAGATGAGATGAAATGGATGAAATGAATTTGTCCGTCTGTACATAAATTCTGGGTGCTCATGATATTCTCAGAGAAGGTTGGAAAAGTCTATAAAGGGAAGAGGTGAGCTTCCCTAACAACATTGATAGGAAGAAAGGTATTTTGGTTTTTGTTTTTCCTGTGCTGTTCTTGATGATGCTAAATCTTCACCTCAGAAAAGTCCTGAATTCAGGAAGGTTAATTAATATTTGTAGGTGTTAATATGATTTTATAGATGAGATCTCAGATTCTCAGAAAAAACATTGCTACAGCGCACTGCAAAGATCAAAGATCCATGCTGAAGGCTTTTGTGATTCTAAAGAAAAATGGATTAGACTTCTGATGCAGTCTATGTTCTATTCTCTCAAAGAAACAGGGATGGAAAGATGGCTCAGAGGGTACAGCACTTACTAGAAAACAAAGCTCAGTGACCCAGGATTACATAAATGCCAGGCGGGTGCCATGCATGGTGCCCTATTTGTTTTCTCAGTGGTTGGGAGTTGAGACAAGGGATTCTCAGTGTGAGCTGGCCAGTCAGACTAGCCAAATTTGTGAATCCTGGGTTCAAGTCAGTGACTTTGTCTCAATATATAAGGTGGATAGCAATAATATATAAGGCAGATAACAGTCTATGAGACACCCAGTATTAACCTTGGGCCTCCACATGCATGTGTACACAAATGGAAGCACACACACACACACACTAGTGGACACACACACATGCACACCATACAGACGTGAACAAGGAAAAAGAAAGATTTTTAAGAAGTTCTCAACGTACTTTTAATTTTTAGATTGGGTACCTACTATGCCATGTGCATTCTCTCTTATGGAAGAGTTTAGAGGTGTTGTATATTAATATACATGGCTAGGATGAGGTCTCACAACAACAGATGAGGACCTTCCTATCTAGTTGGTCCGCAATTCTGAGTAGAGAGTTCTTGGTCTTCCCTAAGTTCTAGACTGGTTGTCTGATATCAAGTTATGAATTTCATATTATGAAAGAAGTAGAGAGAAAAAGACAAAGGGAATGACACAATTAGCAAGGGCACTTTCTAGACAGTCCACATGACATTTTAGTCTGCATCATTACAGTCAGAGCAGAGACTCACATATAGATTCATATCTAATTTTGAGGTTATGCAGCCATGTTAAGGATGGAGAACAGGGTTGGGTTACTCAAGACAGGAAAAAAACAGGTGAGCAAAAATAATTGATACTCACAATGTGTCTGGAACCATGCTATGGACTTGACATCAGGAGCCTTAACGTCTTCATAGAAAAGTCTAGAACAGTGGTTCTCAACAGTTGAATGACTGTTTCACAGGGGCCACCATATAAGACCCCTGGAAAACACAAATATTTACGTTATGATTCATAACAGTAGCAAAATTACAGTTATGAAGTAGCAATGGAAATAATTTTATGGTTGGGGTCAGCACTACAAGAGGAACCACGTTAAAGGGTCATAGCATTAGGAAGGTTGAGAACCCACTGGTCTACAAAGGACAGGAGTATTTTCCAATTTACAGAATGGAGGCTAAAGTAGGTAATTAATTTGAGTACAGGATGGGCACAGAGACGAGAAACTCAAGTTTCTGATGTTATGCCTCAAGATTGACCATGTTTGGCTGGATTGCAGCAGTTATACTACAGAAAACCACATACATTTTAGAAACAGACACTTTCTTTATGCGCATACATTTCCCCTTTGCCATTTCTATCTAAATAAATATTTAGAAAACTCTGCCTCTAATTAATCATAACATAGGCACACAGACTCATATCTATTATATATAACTAATATATATTTATTATATATAACATATAATCATATATATGTAATGACTATAGAATAAATAAAGTATAAAGTTAGTACATTTAATAGTAATTGTATTTTTAATTCACTTTTTAACACACTTGTACCACAGAAATGATTTTTCTTTTACTATTACACATACAGTTGTTCTCAGCACCCTATACAATTTCACCAGTCTAAATTCTTGTTACAAGATCTCATCTACTATTAATGGCTGATAGTGGTTTGTAAAATACTGAAAATTATTTCACAAATAGCTTTGATTGCAAATAAGAGAACTGTGTAATGCAACTTACTGGAATATTCCAAGAGCAGAGAAAATGATCGGGAAACACATTATTTATTGTTTAAGATCAAATTTACAATTTGATACTAGCCTAAAGATCAATAACAATCTCCTGAGTTTATAAAAGTTAGAAGTATCTGCACCCAAAGGCTCAAATTTCAAAATTATATAGGGATCATACATTCTTTCAAAACTAGGCCAGTCAAACAAGATACAAGTGGATAATCTAGGAAAAGTTTATTCTTAACCTAGGGTTTAACTGAATACTAGTCCAAAAACAGGTTGCCAATAGCCATCTACAAAGACATTTATCTCCTATGTGGTACTTTCCATATCAATTGTATGGAGCAAGGCACCAGAACATAGCACTGAGTTGGAATGCAGGAAATGGACTAATTTCCTGTTTGCTTGTATATGCACGTGATAGGTAATCTTGGTAGTCAACCTGACCTACCTAGTAAGCGGGAACCTCGGCTGAGGAAATGCCTCTACCAGACTGGCATATGGACATATCTGTGGGTTACCTGTTGATTGCTAACTGATGCAAGAAGGCCAAGCTCACTGTGGGTAGCACCATCCAGGAGCAAACGAGTCTGGGCTGTATAAGAAAAGCAGCTGAGCAAGCCAAGAGAAACAAGCAAATGTAACCAGTATTCCTCCTTGGTTCCTATCTTAGTTTCCCTCAACTAGCTGCAACCTATGAACCAAATAAACCCTTTCTTCCTGAATTACTTTGGTCACGTTGCTTACCACAGCCACTGAAAGCACTGAGTACATTAAATAATCTCCTTACCTTCCTGCCTCTAGTCACACTATCTGTCACTGAAAATTTAACCTGATCATGTCTGTGTGGGATATGTGGTCCTACTGGGAAGCAAAGTCCCTGAGCCAATATGGAGAGCATTCTTATGAACATGAAAATTAAAGGAATTTTTACCCTCGTTGGCTGTGGTAGTTTGATCGGAATGGTTCTCACAGACTCATGTGTTTGAATGCTTGGTCCATAGAAAGCGGCAATATTAGTGGGTGTAGCCTTGTTGGAGGAAGTGTGTCACTGTGGGGGCGGGCTTTTGAGTTCTCATATGCCCAAGCTACACCCAGTATAGCACACAGTCTCTCCTTCTGTTGCCTGTGATCAAGACGTAGAACTTCCAGCTCCTTCTCCAGCACCATATCTGCCTGCATGCTGCCATGCTTCCGGCCAAGACAATAATGGACTAAACCTCTGAAACTAGAAATCAGCCTCCATTAAATATTTTCCTTTATAAGAGTTCCTGTGCTCATGCTGTTGCTTCACAGCAGTAGAGACCCTAACTAACTAAGACCCTGGCTAAGTGGCAAAGGGGGTTGAGCCTCCTGCTCTACCTTCAAGTCAGTGATGAGTCCAGTAGGTCTCCTAGTCTCATATTTATTCTAAGATCTCACAGATATTTTCTCTGCTGATGGATTTCATTATTTTAGGGAAAACCACTTAATTGTCAAATTAGAAATGAGTAGGTCTCAAGAAATGAAACAGGGTATAAAAATGAAAGATAAAAGTACCTTGAAAAGATTAAAACTGAGAAACAGTGTAGGACTATTATTATTATGGAACATTGGACCCCCAAAGGATAGTTCATATCATAAAACTTATTTTTGCCCTTTGGAAGTTTATATGTAGTAAATTTAGTGTTAAGGACCATGTGGTAAAAATATTCTGTGTAAGCTCACTCATGTACTGTGTGTGGAATAGATAATTCAAATAGAAAGTTGTCCAGTACAGTCATTGATAAAATATTTGCCACAAATTTAATCATCTGAATCACATTTAAAATGTTGAGAATATATATGACTGCCTGATACATGAAAATCCTTCGAAAGGAGCACATACATGACTGACTGATCCTGTGGTAGTTTGAATGAGAGCGGCCCCATCAGCTCAAATATCTGAATGCTTAGTCAGCCAGTTGGTAGAACTGTTTAGGAAGGATTGGGATTTGTGGTGTTGTTGGAAGAGATGTGTCACTAGTGGTGTGCTCTGAGATTTCAAAAGCCCACACCAGGCCCAATGTCTCTGCCTGTGGAACAGTATGTAAATCTCTCAGCTACTGCTCTAGCACATACATGCTTCCTGCCATGGTGATCATGGACTAACCCTTTAGGCAAGCCTCCAGTTAAATGTTTTCATTTATAAGAGTGCCTTGGCTGTAGAGTCTCTTCACATCGACAGACAGTGACGAAGACAGAAGGTCAGGAGACTCGTCGGACACCACAGGGAAGAGGGTTTCACGATGGGGAGAAAGAACACAGGTTATCGCCTGTGAAGGGGAGAAGGGACATCATAGAGCTGTAAAGATGAATTGGGGTAGGAAATGGGGAGACCCCTGAAGATGCTCTATGGAACCCTACTGCAGTAGAAGCCTCCTGAAATGCACATACACATATAAGAAGATACTAAATGGAGTTGTATAATATTAGAGGACAATGCCTTCCTGTTACCACACTCCCAGTCATGATGTCTATGGACTAACTTTCTGTAACTGTAAGCAAGCTCCCAATTAAATGCTTTATTTTTTAAGTAGCCTTGGTCATGATGTCTCCTCATAGAACAATAACTAAGACAAAAATTTAGGGTCAAACTCTATGGCAGACAAGAGAAAATTAGGTCATAATAGTGAAATTTAAAGGTGGTGGGAGATTTACACAATTCTGAGGCTACTTAGGTAAGTTAGGATGGCATATTAAAATTGTTAACATAGTAAATTTCATAGTACATATATCCTACCATAATTTCTAAAACTCTTGAAAGAGTTTTTCACACAAAATAGAATCAATTTTTATTTGAAAATGTAAAATATTGAGGACCTAACATAATTTTAAAATAATGTCTCCATCATATTTAAGATTTATAATTGCTTACATTAAGAAATTGAAAAATACAGTATCTGATGAGAAATATTCCTTTTGTGGCTGATATCCAAGTATTCTTTTTTGTTTTGTTTTGTTTCAAGACAAGGTTTCTCTACAGCTTTGGAGCCTGTCCTGGAACTAGCTCTTGCAGACCAGGCTGGTCCCGAACTCACAGAAATCTGCTTGCCTCTGCCTCCCGAGTGCTGGGATTAAAGGCGTGTGCCACCACTGCCTGGCAATATCCAAGTATTCTATCCAAATGTTCCTATATCAAATAATTTAAAGCATTAAAGTCACATGAAAATAATACTTAAAAATGGG
>LOJH01020553.1:6053-18302 GCA_001685095.1 Ellobius talpinus
CACAGAGATTCTGCATTAGTTATAACTGATTGGCCCCTTAGCTCAGGCTTCTTGCTAACTCTTATAACTTATATTAACCCATTGTTCTTATCAATGTTAGCCACATGACTTGGTAACTTTTTCTGTCGGGTAGATCACATCTTCCTTCTTGTGTGTCTGGGCAGGACTGTGGAGTAATGGGCTTCCTCCTTCCTAGAATTCTCCTGTTCTTATTGCCCTTCCTCTACTTCCTGTCTGGTTGTCCCACCTATACTTCATGCTTAGCTACTGACCAATCAGCATTTATTTAAAACATAATTGACAGATTTATAATTGTTCTTCCACACCAGGGCTGGGGAAGGGTTTTATTTTGTTTCTCAAGGAAAATAAAGGCATCTAGCTAAGAAATCTGAAACTACTGGACAAATGAGACATCTGAAGAAAAAGGAGAAATCATCCAGAAAAAATGTCCCCCCCAAAAGAGTAAATTGGTCTATTGGTATATCACATTTCCAAAAGGATAGAATTTCATAAATCTTCCCAAATGTTTATTTCTGCTATCCTCTACAGACATATAATGCAATTGGTATTTTTTGTAGTTCTAGTCCAATTAAAAATTAAAGCTGCATTTGGAGTTAGAGTGTGGCTTTCTCCTTCTCAAAGCCTAAGGATGAATGTTAAAGTAAAATCCAAAATCTCTGTCTCATATCAGAAGAACCACCTGATATGCAGAGAAGAAAAACAAAATTAAGTAGTACTATTATATTGCCACTAATCTCATAATCCTTTAGTTCTATTTTGAGTCCAAGCTTTTCTTGAGGCATAAATATTATCTAAAAAGATAATAGATTAAAATACATATGTCTTAAAGTTTTTAATCATGATATTAATGGTCATATAAAGTACTAACTAATTCTAGAAAAATATTTCATATAGCTTCCTGTACATGATTTTGGGTTTGAATCTCTATCAGGTAACTAGAAATTAAGTTTTTGTACTCTGAATGTACATGACAAATATTAAACCTTTAACCTCTTTGAGAGGTTAAATGCATTGCTGTGCATGACATTTAAAATGTTTAAGTTTTCTGCAGTGAACCTAAACCATACCTATCATGATCTTTGAAATGTCCAAGAGGAGGATGGGGTCCACACATAATCCACCAGGACTATAATAACACCACTAAGTTGGAAATCATCATATAAAAATCAGCTTTAGACTACAAACTTCTCAGGACCATTTTGAGATGTCTAGCTGAGATAATTCAGCCTTACAGACTCCTCTAGCCAGGACTTGAGACAAGCCATGCATTATGAAAGACTGGACAGGACAACAAATGGAATAACTACCCCTCACAGACAATTAATCCATATTTTTCCTTTTAGGATCCCCTAAAGATGCCATCACCCTAGACAGCAGGAAGTAAATTTAAGAATATGATGCCCATACTTCTAAGAGGTGGAGTGGGTGGTTTTGGTCATTCAAAGGGAACAGATATTTGTCATTGTTTAGGGAGTTGGTTACAAGTTATTATTGGTTATGGTCAGTAAGAGAGCTGAACATAGGAGATTAAATTCAGAGTTCTTATTTTGAATAAAAGGGGGAATATAAATAGTATATAAGTGTAGATTATTGAATCTACTCTGAAAAGAAATAAGGGGATATAAAAATAGGATTAAAAGATAGACTATTGAATCTACTTTTAAACCAAAAAAAGCAACCACTAATTAAAAAATTTTTACATTGGCTTGGATTTTTTATATATCAATACAAAGTTGAGATTATTTTTGGACCATACTGTACATACATTTCTGTTCTTGTTCAAGGTATAGTACCTATGTATGTCATTTACAATGAAATGCAAATTTCTAGCCCTTGAAAGTTATTATTGTCAACTATTTAGGATAATAAGGAAATGCAGGTTAGCAATCAGTCACCTATTACAATTAAACTTGCAGTCATATTAGGTATGTATTCAAGGCCAAATATATATATTTTAGATAGACAGGTCATCTTCAAACATTTCAGAGACCTACAGAATATGTCATTTAAGTTTGGTTTTTTGTTTGTTTGTTTGTTTTTTCATGACAGAATTTCTCTGTGTAGTTGTAAAGCCTATCCTGATGTACTTGCTCTGTAGACCAGGCTGGTCTCAAACTCACAAAGATTTACCTGCATCTGCTTCCCAAGTGCTGGGGTTAAAGGCATGTACCACCACTGACTGGCTAAGAAATTTTAATAGCAGAGGTTCTTATTTTATTAATGACTATTGCTTTTATTGCCTAATGAATAAAGTTGTTTTGGCCAATGGCTTAGCAGAATATATCCAGGCTAAAAGAGATATATACTGAGAGTAGGTGGAGTCAGGGAGTTGCCATGTAGCTCTGAAGGAAAAGATGCCCAGAACCTTTACTAGTAAGCCACAGCCACATGGTGATACACAGATTAATAGAAAGAAGTAACAGCTAGCTAGAAATTCATCTAAGATATTGGCCAAACAATATTGTGAGTAATATAGTTTCTGTGTAGTTATTTCAGGTTTCAACAGCTGGGAATGAATGAACAGCCTCTGCCAACAAATTGACATTCCTCTTCATATAATCTTAATTTGACAGGCAAAATTTTATCCATGAAAATGGGTTATGAAACCTTACAGAGGGTACTGAGAGATTATTTGAAAGGATTCATATGGTTGAAATTGACAATCAACCTCTGTTAAAAAGTTATAATAAGCTAGCAGTTAGAACATCCCTCCAGGAAGGCATGACATCCAAATAATATCTAAGTATGAGAAGATATCATTAACATAAAAATTTAAAACCTTGGAATCATTTGTGAAGAATGAAATCCAAAATGTAATTGATTTGATGAAATCATTAGAAATATTCACAGGTCAAGAGATTCAAGTTTTACAAAAGACACTGGTAAAAAGATTTGAATAAAATGAGGAATTTGTTAGGACTGATAAGCAAGGACAGGAGGTATAGGCAAAGAATTTAGCATCATCAGTATCTCTCAGAGTCAGAGACGACTTACCAAGGGTTTTAGCTACTTATACTGTTACTACATCTGAAAAACCAGCAAATACTCAATACCCAAACAAATACAAAGAATGCAAATGTAAATAAAAAAACTTATAGGTATAAAATATTTAAAAGAAATTAGCAAGCAATAGTATCTTATGGGATGCATTAACCGTTTGTTAGAGGTATAGTAAAGACGGGCTTCAAGCAATAGAGTTACTCTACATGATTGGCTTCAGTTAGTCTCAGTGGTGCTAGAAGATGGGACACATTTGCAGTGGAAGTGTTATTGGTAAGAGGATTCTAAAACCCTAGAACAGTAAGGTAGAGTCAAAGGTTTTGAGGTTTCCCAAGATCAAATTCTTGTTGAGGACCATTATGCTGATCTACAGAATCAAGTTATTTACAATGGACACATATTGACCCTATACTATACAGCAGCCTTGAATGCTTGGAATGGGATTCAAGAATCAGGAAGAAGAATTGAATCATATACTAAAGTCATAAAAGTCCCAAGAGAACTTTTTAGTGACTTTTTTTTTTTACAAAGAATAACTAAAGCTGTACAAATAGGGGTAACAGTTCCAGAAGCTAGACAAGTACTTATTAAATCTCTGGCTTTTGAAAATGCCAACTTTGAATGCAAAAAGATAGTTGGATCTTTAAAAGTCAGATCAGTACCAATGGATGAATGGATTCTGCACACAGTCAATGTTGAGTCATTTGATTATAACTGAGGCTTGGGTAGGAGAAGGAATTTCCAAAGATATTAAGAGACATCAAAATATCAAATGTTTTAATTGTGGTAGAATAGGACATCTGAGAAGGAATTGTAGACAAGACATTCCTAGAAATAATGTTTTCTCTGGGAATGGCAAAAATAGAATGTCTCAACATTCTAGATTATGTAGAAGATGTAGCAAAGGCCAACATTGGACCAATGAATGTAGATCAACAAGAGACAAACAAGGCAGCACATGGCCATCAGAAAACTCCTTGGGGGGCCTCTTGCAGGCTCCCAGGTCAAATGTGGTCCAGTTATTCCCAGTCACTGTGGAGGACATGCCTCCCCAGAAAAATTAAAAAAAAATCTAGTGCCTATTGTAAAAAAAAAAACATACTGCTCTGGATGATAGAATAATCATGGAAAATCAATAAAAAAAATCCCAATAGAAAACAGGAAACATTTATTTTGGCAGACTTCTATAAGTGATCAAAGACTGAAGCTGAGAGTACAAATAAATAACATTGTAATTGAAGAATTACTGGACATGGGTGTAGATGTGACTATTGTTACTCCAGAATCTTGGCATATGAATTGGCCTCTTCAGAAGGTAGATTTTCAATTCCCAGGAATTGGAATTCTATCTCAAATAAAAAAAGAAAGCATGAGATGGGTTGAATGCATAGGGCCAGGAGGAAAGAGAGAAAGGCTGAGGCCATAGGTGGCTAATATAGCTAATATAACATTGGATATATATCTATATAAATAATGTTTAAGTTTTCCACAATGAGCAATAAATTTTCCTATAGCAAACTTGGAAATTTCCAGGAAGAAGATAGAGCCCCACATCAATGATTTCACCTGGTTGATATGATGTTATTATGCTGATAGCACCACTTTAAGATTGGTTTTGGGTTACAGACTGCTCAAGATGATTTCAAGTTGGCTAGCTGACATGGTGCACCTTCTGGCCAGAACAGAAAATAAGAACTTCAGAAAAACCCTACCAACTACTCAGAGACTATTTGCAATTATATCAAACAGGAATCTTGAAATTTAACCATCATTTTAGTTTTTACAGGATCCCATAGAAATTACATCACCCGCCATGACAGCTGGAAGTAATTCTAGAAAACAAAGTCTCCTCCCAAACAAAGTTTGTCCGCAGGTTTAATGACAACTATTAGGTGTTGGTTATAAGTGGTTAAGGTTGGGGGTGAAAATGAAGTGAACTCAGGGATATCTTTTGATAAAGAAAAAAAGGGGGATTGGATAGGATGGGATAATAGGTAGATTAGATTATTGCTTGTGAAGCATTATTTGTAGATAATTTACATTGGTATAGATTCTTGTGTATTGAAACAAATTCATATTATATTTTTATATTGAATATGCTCCTATTTCTATTTACAATAAATATACACCTATGCAAAATTATTTTGTCATATTGTATGCATGTATGTTTTTACCTCTGCTTAATATATTTTGTATATTGAACCAATTTTAGGATATATTTATCATATTGCACTATACATTTCTACCCCTGATCAAGATACATATTGTTTACATTTTGAGGTCATTGTCCTAATTTGCTGTACACTTATTTAAGGATTGTTTAATATTTTACTATGAAGCCTTATTCTTTAAGCTATATAAGAATTAAATACTATAGGTCATTAGTCATCCATGTTTGTCATACTTACATTTAGACTAATCAGGTTTTTTAGAAGCATAGAGATTGTATTCTATATAGATAGGTAATCTTCAAACACTTCAAAGAACTGCAGAATATGGCCTTTAAATAACTTAAGATTCTTTTGATGTGAGACATGATTTCTCCTTGGCAGCACTGATCTATTCCTGAAAGAATGTTGAGCACTGAAGACACTATGCCACTGGAGCTTGTTTTCTTCTTGGCACAACTGGTTTTTGGGCAAAGAACTTCCCCTGATTCAATCACTGACAAAAATGCATAGTGCCCAAACTGGAAAAGCACGATACAAGAAAAACAGACTGCTAAACCTTACCAAGACAGGGAAAAACAGTTTTCAAATTTTTCTGCCACTGAAAATGGCATGTCAGTTACTCTAGGCTTTAGCCAAAGTTGGTTGCCCCAACATTGCAAATGAGACTTTAGGTGATTACCCACATAGCCCATTGTCTTTGTCATTTTTTGCACCTTTTGGAAGTTACTTGATTACACTTTATGTTTACTCAAGTAATATTATTTCCCTTCTCAGGTCTTTGATGGGGTTGAAGACTAGATAATCACAGTTACTTTCTTCTCATGACTTAGCCAAGCCATTTTAATATAAAACTTAGATTCCTTAGGATAGGATAACTATTGAAACATTTAGTGTATCTTTCTTGTTTGAGGTTTTTCATGCTGGTTGGAATTCTAATTTTTATGTATGTTTTTGTCTCTTCTTTATGTATGTTATTGTCTCTTAGACAATACTTGATGCTTGTTCTTATTGTTTAGTTTTGAATTAGACTTAGAACTCTTTGAACTCTTAGAACTCTTTAGACAAAAGGGGAAAGAAAGTACTGTGGGAATGCCTTCAGCCAATAGCCTTTAAGATACTGTCCCACTTAGGGCATAGTCTCATGTACTATAAATGGAGATGAGAAGCTTGCACGGGCCTCTTGGCTCCTGGATTCAGTTCCAGTTCCCAGTGCTTGCAGGGGACAGCAGATCACTACTATTTCTGTGAGTTTATCCCTTAATAAATAAACATTTGTTATACTCTATTCTGGCTATTTTGGAACTCTTTCATATGCCAACAATTACCTTCTTTTTTATTTTTTAGACAACGAAAAAGGAAAAGTGTTGTGATATCTTGTTTGTACAAATAAAGCTTGCATTCCCTCTTCCCTCTTTTTGACTGGATTCCTGGAGTTTGACCTGGTGCTTTCTTGTGGGTTTTTGCATCTGGTTCTATCAATTACTAGAAGGCCCTAGCTTCTCTGAAGCTGTGGATTATCTGAAGCTGTAGTCTGATTATCCTTTGCTTTGCTTTATATCTTCCATCCACTCATGTATGAGTACATAACATGTTTGTCTTTCTGAGCCTAGTTTATCTCACTGAGGATGTTTTTTCCAGTTCCATCCATTTGCCTGAAAATTTCATGATGTCATTGTTTATCACAGCTGAGTAATACTTCATTGCACAATTGCACCACATCTTCTTTATCCATTCTTCAGTTGAGGGACATCTAGATTATTTTCAGGTTCTTGATATTATGAATAATGCTGCTATGAATATTGTTGAGAAAGTGTTCTTGTGGCATGATTGAGTATCATTTGGGCATATGCCCAAGAGTGATATCACTAGTTGAGGTAGATTGAGTCCCAATTTTTGAGAAACTGCCATACTGATTTCCAGAATGGCTGTACAAGATTGCACTCCCACTATCAGTGAAAGAGCATTCCCCTTACTCTACATTCTCTCCAACATAAGCTGTCCTCGGTATTTTTTTTTGTCTTAGCCATTCCAACAGGAGTTAGATGGTTTCTCAGAGTCATTTTGATTTGCATTTCCCTCATGATTAAGGATGTTGACCAATTCCTTAAATGTCTTTCAGTCATTTAAATTTCTTTTGTTAAGAATTCTATTTAGCTCTCCACCCTATTTTTTAACTAGATTATTTGGTATTTGGTGTTCATTTCTTGAACAAGTGAGGTCAAGATCATGAAGGAGAAATCTACAGGGACAGATGAACCAAGCTCATGGAAACTTATGAAATCTGGGTAGAAATCTGTGGAGCTTTCATGGGTCTGAACTAGGTCAGTCATATGCAGGAGTCAGTTGTGAAGGTTGGGACATCTTAGGGACCCATGGCAATAGGACCAGAATCTATCCCTGGTGCAGGAGCTAGCTTGTTAGAGCTCATTCCCTATGAGCAGATGCCATACTCAGACTTAATGCAGAGACAAAGGTCTTGTTCCTGCCCCAAATTAATGTGTCAAGCTGTGTTAACTCCCCATGGGAGCCTTTACTTGTTGGGAGGAGTGAATAGGGGCGGGCTAGGGGTGAGGCGAGGGGGGCAGGAGGAGTAGCACAGAGGACATTGTTTCAAATATAAAATGAATTAAAAGAATAAAATAAAATTAAAAAAATAAAGCTTGCCTGAAGATCAGAGGACAGAACTAGCCACTAACTAACCATAGGGGTCTGGAGGGCTGTACAGACAGAAAGTGATATCACTGGACCAAGAGAGGAAGTGATAAGGTGGGAGGAGATGGGAATTTAGTCTCTTTTGGCTAGAAAGTTGGGTAGGTAAGGTGACTGTGGTTTTGCTGATCTCTCAGCATTTCCCCCACTATCTGACTCCAGGCTTTTATTATTAAGACTTATTAGAACTCGTGCAACAATCTAGTCTCTTCTTAACCTGGGTGTGGGAGGAACTGCTACTTCCCCCATTGTGGGCAGAAGTTACATCTTACTGATTTGCAGAAAGTATTATCATGGCAATGCAAAGCCCTAGAATCAGAAGTCAGCCAAACTCTCTCTCCACATCCCCAGGGAATAGGGATAAAACCCCAAGAGACTATATTTTCTCAGTCTTTCTTTCTTTTCTATTCCAGCTGAGTGCCTACAAAGCAAATGATCTGAGTGCTTCCTGGGCATGGGGCTCTGTGACCTGGGACTCATGTCCTTCTTTTTCCTTAAACTCATTGGGTGAGATTCCTCTTTTCTTTTGGTGTTTTGTTTTTCAATATAGGGTTTCTCTGTGCAGCACTGTCTGTCCCAGAACTCGTTATATACGCCAAGCTGGCCTCTAACTCAGAGATCCATCTGCCTCTGCCTCCTGAGTGCTAGGATTAAAGGCATGTGCCATCATGCCTGGTAGGGGTTGTCAAATCAATAAAGATTTAAGTTGTGAATATGAAGCAAGAACATGAGCAGACAGCCCACAAACTAATGATGTGAAGTATATGGGAGGTAATTAGACTAGGAAGGGAGAGATGGCAGTGAGTTCACAGGCACATACAGGACCTGGACTCCGTCACTGGTAAGCAGCACTTAAATGGCAGAGGAAAGACACTACATTATTGGATCCAAGGGATGTCTAAGTTAGGGTAACAAAGTGTTACCTTTGAAAACTTCCAGGAATGGGTATCTATGCCCTCTAAAAAGGATGAGACATACCAAGATGAGAAACCAACCTAAAAATGTTATTTTATCAATGGCCCCCATGAGGAACCTGGCAGAAGACAATGCAAAAAGTCCCACATGCTCCAGAGTCTACAGAAGTGTGAAGAGAACAGATGCTGCCACCACCAGCAGCTGGCAGAACTTACTTCTGAGAGAAACTGAGTGATGATTATTGCATCAGCCACATGAAAAGCAAATGACTAAACAGCCAGTTCAGAGGGGAGAAGCAGGAAAATGTTTGCCACCCCGTGCTTCTCTCTCAATGGTAGCAGACAATGTTCCACATCCACCTTCCTCATGCCCCGGTGTACCTAAACTTCACTTTGGGATCTTGTTCAACTGCCAGGACAAGGTCTAGAAGCGACTCACCTTTGGCCACACTGCTGCTTATTTCTTTCCTGCGGCAGCGCTGTGAGCCTGGCATGACCACACTTCACTTTAGGGATCTAGTTATAGAGAGATGCTCCATCTGTCAATCATCCCTCCAGCACGTCTTACATAACTTAGGGAAGACACTGTAAAGAACAGCCATGCTTCCTTTTGAGCATGCTCTGTTTCCAAATTGCAAGGAGAGTCTATGGTGAACCTATGAGAGAGGGGACTTTAAGTCACAAAAATGCCACTGATTCCAAAATGCTGGAAGTGCCAGTTTTCAAAATGATCCCACCCACTTCTTGATTGTTCTGTCTTTTCTCTCTAATCTCTATTCCAGATGCACTTGAAATGTTGTGTGATACCTACCAGAAACAACCACTTGAACACAGGATCAAGCCAATAGAGAAGCCCCTTGTATGTCCTTCAGTTCTTTTCTTTTCCCGAGTTAAGTTCTCTGTGTTACCCGGGCTGCTCTTGATCTTGTCATACTCCTCCTTAAGCCTCCTCAGAGGATTTGGCAAGGCCTATCACACCCAGCTTGAGGGTGACTTTATTTTTAACTTCTAAATCCAGGTAGAAGTATGAGATAATGTCTTAATAAATATTAGCATATATGTAAATACTATTTATAATTAGATAAATAGCTTAATCCATGTTTAAACTATCTATGCAAAAATGCAGTCCTTACCTGAGGTGGGGAGAGACAAAGTTTGTTCTAGAGTCAAATATAAATGACCTTAACCAGAAAATACAGATTCCAGTTACCCCAAATACCAAGTTCTAATGAGGTAGCAACAGCTTCATAAAGATTTTATAGCAACAGAATAAAGAAGACTTACAAATCAAGGGAAGTCTTGCAAATCAAGGCATTTTCTTGAAATTGAGAACAGCAAGAAGGCAGTTAACAACAAAGACAGGAGGGCTCTGTGATAGGCTTCAGATACTATCTATGACAGTATGAGCATTTGGATTGGTGGAAGCTAAGGGGTCTTTTTGTACATTCTGAAAAGAGATAGTAAAGCAGATCACACACAGAAATAGGAGATGCGTCATTATTAAGGAGACTAAAGATAATCAAAATTTGAGCATATAAAATAATGCCCAGTTGCCTCTGCTGCCCTTCTCACTCTGGAGGGCACTGATGCAACTTCCCAGAATGTCCACTTTTGTTCTTTTTCTCCAGCACTTTCTCTGTCAAATGAGACATTTGCTTGCTGACCTGTGTCAGTCTATAGATTCTTCTATCTGCAAAAATACGAGAAGCCGGGCCAAAGCAATCTGACATCTCTGGCACACCTCCCCTACGTCACTGTGCAGTACCAAGCTGAGCAATTAGAGCAGCGGACCCTCTGAGAGACACGGGAACAGTGCTTGTTGGCATTGCGGGTACTCCTTCCACTTTTGAGGTGCTTGCTTGCTAGTCTCCTTCTGCCAGCAGACTTGAGACAGGCTAACATTCACTTTCTTCCCTGTACCTTCTGCTGTCCCTCCTGTGTGCAGTACTGTGCTGTGTGTGTGTGCTGCGTGCATGTGTGTGCATATGTGAAGGTAAATTCTCTGTGACATGCTTAATTATAATCCAGGAACTAGTGATGTCATCTGTGAGGCTGGTGTGGGGAAAGATTGTCATGAATTCCAGGTCAGTTCATCCAGGTCATGGTCTCATTTCCCATTGGCTTCTTCAAAACGCTTCTCATTTGCTCTGAGAAAATGTCCTCATTGATAGAGTCCTTATCAAGATGAGAAATCCCCAGGACCATTGTCCTTTTCTGAATTTTTACCACCTCCACTTTGGCACTGAAGTAGATGACATGCGTCACAGAACCAAGAGAAACCTAAAATCTATATTTGACCAGTGGGAGAAAAGAAGTCCAGAGGCACGACCTGGGGCATCCAATCACGATAGTGAGAGAGCCGGAAGCTTTCTTTGATTCAGACTAGGCTCCTGATAGGCACTCCAGGAATCACTTGTCTCCCATGGCTCCTAGGAAACTTTCTAAAGTTGTTTAGACAGCACCGTAAACCTTAGCGTCCTTCTGGTTTTAGAGGCTGGGGTCTATCACTGTCGGGTTGTCACAGAAGAGGGCTGTCCATATTAGGAAGCCAGAGCAGAGCAAAGGGCTTTTGCTAGACCTTAGTCTCTATCTTTAGAGATGCTCTGGAGAGAAGCTAATCTGTCTGTAAGGTTTGCAGATGCTGTTTAATCAGGTGCCATTCCAAATCACAGAGGGTTATAAAGCATTATCAGCGCTTTAGAGAAGGCAAATCAGCTGCCGCGAAATGGGAGGTGAATGAGACATCAGAGGTCTGTTTTGTATCAAGAAAAAGGAGGCAAATTTCAAAGCACTTAGATTCCATTAGATTTAAAAGTGAAGACATTGCACAAAAGTTTTTTTTGTGATTGTCACGCCTTGGTTTTCCAAAGGATGTGCTATGCTCACTTAAAGAGCTCAGGCAGCAGTTTGCCAGATGGCTGCCGGGGAGGATGCAGTTTTCTGTCACGACTGTTCATAAACATGAAGATATTTTTTGCATTGTTTTCTTTCCTTCTTAACAAAAGACTCTGACACATCACCAAATTTTAGTTGGCTTGACGAGCAGATTTATTCTGCCGTAATTAATACTGCACCGTCGCAACTGTTCTTTTTGATTCTTGCTCATTTAGTTTGAAGCCAGGACATTTGGAAGCTCTACAAAATAGACCCCAGTAAATGGGTTTGGAACAGGCATAAGATGACAACTTACCCAGGGCCTCTTAGCAGGTGGACTAGCTGTGGACTATCACTCCTAAGGCCACTGCTCTGTTCTCTAAACCAAACTGCTTTATTTTAGGTGGGTAAGCAGCCTACTGATGGATGTGTATGCTCTTGTGGTGCCATCTAGCCGGATGGGAGGGAGATGCGTGGATTGAAACTGACGACCCTGCTCCCAATTCTGTTTGAACACTTTTTTTTTAAATGAGCTCTACATTTTTCTCTATGTCTCCCCT
>LOJH01020554.1:0-20695 GCA_001685095.1 Ellobius talpinus
CCTTTGGAAGAGCAGGCAGTGCTCTTAACCACTGAGCCATCTCTCCAGCCCTGGGCGATCTTATTTCATCACAGAACGCTCTAGGGGCAGGGCAGATTTAGGTCTCTCCCTGCCGGTGAGATCCTGCTCTTCTCTTTCTTCTGAAATGGTTTCACTGTGTGTGCTGCTCTGTCCTTGAATTTGCCGGTGTCCTGTCTCAGCCTCAAGCGTGCTCACAAGTATGAGCCACCACACTTTTCTTTAGCTCTCTTCTTGCCTTCTAGCAAGGATGGTGCACACAGGTCCCTCGTACATCCGGCTGATCCAGGTCTGTCCTGCTCTGTATCTTCCGCTCTTACCTGATTTCACAATTTCTGGGTTTCCAGATTGCTCCTTCAAGGTGTCAGTGGCTGCCCAAAGGTCACTGGGTACTTGAAATGTGGTTAGTTCAAACTTAGACATGCTTCAAATGTAGAGAGATCTCTGGATATGTGCTGGCTAGTTTTATGTCAACTTGGCACAAGCTAAGGTCATCTGAGAGGAGGAAACCTCAGTTAAGAAAATGCCTCTATAAGACTGGGCAGTAGGCAAGCCTGTAGGGCATTTTCTTAATTAGTGATTGATGGAGGAGAATCGAGCCATTGTGGGAACTACCATCCCTGGACTGTGGTCCATGGTCTCTGGTTCAGCTCCTGCCTCCAGGCTCCTGCCCTGCTTGGGTTCCTGTCCTGACTCCCTTTGACGATGAACCCTTCTCCCCAACTTCCCAACTCTTTGGTCAGCAATAGAAACTCTAAGAAAATGCTTTCTGATTGTTTCTCTCTCCTCCCCACCCCCCTCTTCTTTTTAAAGGCTCAGGAAAAGGAATGTAACATCTTGGCATGGAGATGTGGCTCAAGGCAGAGCGTCTGCCTAGCGGTCCCGGGTTGTTGTATGTTGTTTTTTATGTGTTGAAATGAGGATAGTTTAGGTAGACTGGGTTGAATAAAATTGCTAATCTTTTCCCATTTCTTTTAAAATAGTCTGTATGAAAGTTTTTAAATATGTATGCATCTTGTCTGTGTGGCCCGAATCCTGTCCTTGGGGACAGGAGGGGCCCTGTCCTGTTCTAGACACTGGAATGAGCTGTGATGGATGCATGGTTCCTTCAGTTCAGCGGAGAACTCAGTGCTGGTGGGGTACAGAGAAGCCACCTGACCCCAGCCTCTACCCTGACCTCCTTCACTTGGTGAGGGAACACTGCTAGCCAGAGAAGACGTCACTGGGACCCACAGCGGAACTCCACGCCCATGGCTCACCCAGAAGCCCTGACTGAGGAGCGCTGACTAGCTGGAGGATGCAGAGGCAGGGGCAGTGCGGGAAGGAGGTGGCTTTTGGTTCTTTGGGGCAGGGTCCCGCTATGTAGCTCTGGCTGACCTGGAAGTCACTGTGTAGACCAGGTGGCGACCCTGCTGGTTTTCAAAGTGGGGTGCTCGTGCCCTTTGCCTGCCTTGACCATCTGTCTGCGAGCTGCCACACTCCTCACTACCTTTGGGGCCAGTGATGGGGCACATCCAACAGAAGCCAGGAACCGAGAAGGGGCTAAGCAGGGAGACGGAGGATCTGAGAGACAGGAACGCTGGAGAAAGTAAAAAATAGGATGATCCAGCCCAGAGCAAGGAAATGGGGCAAGCCTCGGCTGTGGTGGATGACTGACAAGTCGAGAATGACTCGTGCCTCTCTTCAGGGCCCTGAATGGGAAGAAGCCGCCATGGGCCTCTAGAGAGCCCAGACCACCAGCTGGGGTCTAGATTGGATGTAGCCCTGCGCCCTGCCTCTACTTATGGACCCAGGTGGCTACAGTCCTGGACCAGTGCCAGTTCCTGCATCCCCATGCCTGCTGCATTTTCTCCTCTGTCCTCCCTTCTTTATCCCCCCCAACTCCTCCCTGGAACCTCGCCTCTCCCAGTACTGGCTCTGCAGTGGCTCTGCCCTCCACGCCCTTTCCCCAGTCTGTCTGCCTCCAGAGTGGGATTACTGCAGTGGCTCCAGCTTCACACTTGGTCTTTCAGCCAGTGATGGTGCCATTTAGCCAGTGTTACCCAAACAGGCTCAACGGGACAAAGACAAGTGTCAGATACGTCATAGGCTTCTCTGGCTTCAGTAAGTAAGGAATTAAGTCCCAGTGTCCGTGGCCCTGGACTCCCCCCACCCCTTCATCTCTAATTTTGCTTGTTGGAAAGCAGAGGAGGGGTACAGTGTCTTTGCTGGGACAGTGAGGAAGGGAGGATCTAGCTCCACCCACTGCCAGCTTCCTCACTGATGGAGGGAAACCACACCCCTTCCTTCTACTTCCCTCCCTGGCCTAGGTGCTGTTCTGTCCTCAGCACTGGAACTGTCACACTCCAGAGTCTGTGTGGAGAGGATTGATTGACTCGGAACGGTCACTTACAGAGAGGAGAGACACGGGTCGGTGTGAGCTCCATGGAAGCCCAGAATGTGATCTTTAATCTGGGCTCCTGGCCCTGTCTCCCCACCCCAGTCCAGATGACATATTTACAGGATATGTAGGAACCCAGTCCAGGCCAGGTGAATGCAGCCCCCCTCCCCCCCCATTTCCTCCTGGGTGCTGCCAGACCAGGCACTGCTGGGGTGGGACAGGAGGATGCAGAAAGTCGGGGACCAGGGTGGACTGGTCACAGGAATCTTGTGTTTTTCATGTTCCCACCAAGGACACACGGACACATATGGTCATGCCCTTGTATGCAGAGGCCTTCACAGTGGTACAGAGGTGTAGATCCACATGCCTGTGCACTGCCATCTGTGTGCAGGTGTGTCACCTAATGGAGGTCGCAAGGCATTCTAGCAACAATGCAAAATCCAGCCTTTTCCCTAGTGGGGCTGGTGGCCTGAGTCTGTCTTGTTGTCCCAGGACAGTGCCAGACAGGGGGGCTCAGTGCTGAGGACCCCACTGTAACCAACACCATCTGGCCATCCCAAAGGCTACCAACAGGTCCTAGGCTCCAGGGTGCTGCTGGGGAGGTCTAGAGAAATGAAGCCACTTTTTTTTTTGTTTTGTTTTGTTTTCCATGAGCCTTCCTCAAAGAGGCCTCAGAAACAGGATGAACACAAACGGGCAACTCTCTGGCCCTGGGGTATCCAGAGCCACTACTTAGCCTGAGTGGGGTGTCCCCAAGAAGGGGGCTCCTTTCATTTGTGGCTTTCATCCGTAAGGGAGCCTGCTCCGTCCTGCCTGTCCAGCTGGCTTTAAGGGCAAGAGGCCAGAGCTCATCCGTCCCACATGGGGTCCTGAAGGCAGGCCACAACAGGCTGCGTGGGAGGGCTGAGCAGTTCTGCCAGCCTTGGCCTAGCTCTCAGGCTGGGCTGCAGCTAGGACCAGACGCGGGCAGACGGGGGAACTTCTGTAAACTTACTACTCAGCCCCAGGATGCAGGCGATGAGTAAAGGCTTTGAGTAGGGGACCATGAAGACTTCCCTAAGAGCCTGTAATCAAGCACGAGGCTTGCCCTTTCCTGGTGTCTCTTCTATATCACAGGCACCGACCCTGGGGGCACCAGGTCTCCCCAAGTCCTCCGTGGGAGCTAGCCTGCTCTGGAACAGCCAGGCCACATCAGGGGGCACTTGAACCCTGAGACAGCCCCAGAATCACCCTTCTTGAAAGGGGAAAGGTGCCATTTTATTTTAGGGACTATATTTTCTATACCCCCAAATGCATGCACCCTGGCAGGGACAGGATGGTTGGTTTGGAATCAAAGACAGTCCGGGACAGAGGGTCCCGGCACCCGTGAGCTAGGCAGTGGGCACAGGACAGAGGGCCCCGGCACCCATGAACTAGGCAGTGGGCACAGAACAGGCAGCTTTGGTTTGAATCAGCACTCTGACTTCTTCTAAGCTGGGTGGAGGCGGGGCACACAGGGCTGCTCAGCTCCTGCTGGGTTCCAGTGTGGGCCTCCCAGAGAGGGAGCTGGGAGGTAGCAAGGCCTCAGGCCTTCCAGACCCTCCTGTAAGTGTCAAAACATCCCTACAACTGCCCCTGGCCCCAGCAACCCCAAGGTTACATTCATCAGATAAAATCCATTGGAGAAAAAAAAAAAGAAGAGAAAAGAAAGAGAAAAACGTGTAGATCAGCTCCTTCCCTTGAGGTCCCAGAGAGTTACCACCCTGGTTCCAGCTGCCCGCTTTTGAAGAGGGGCCACCCAGCTTGTCCACTGGTGGCTACCTGGCCCCACCAGGCACGGCTCCAGGCCCCACCCTGAGCTGTGGCGGTCTGTGATGATGGACGCTACATTCACAGGGGGAGACCTGAGCAAGGCCAAAGCTGCATGAGGTGGGGTGGGGAACTGGGCAGGAAGTGCCCTCCTCCAGGCCCCCCCCCCGTGGTCTGAAAGATAGGGCCACTGTCCCAACCCCCAACCCCTGTGCAGCCAGGAGTTGAAGGGTTTGGACCTGGAAGACATTTGCATGGTGCCTCCCTCTGTGGCAGGGTGGAGGCAGCCTCGTGGTTCAGGGCCGAGACGGTGGGTGCCAGGCTCGGAGGGAGCAGGGTGGCACTTAGGCCCCTCCGGACCTGGAATGGAGAGAGGGCATCAGGAGAGTACAGGAGGCTGGGCCCTGAGGGAGAGCCCTCCAGATGCCCCCCCTCCCCAGAGGTCCTGGAGGCATCAAGTCACAGGCTGGCCAGGAGGGGGTCTGCAGAGGTCAGACAGCGGTGGCATGGTAGACAAAACAGATGGGACAGGACGCAGAGGGAGACCCCCTCCTAGGGGCAGGGGTGGCGGGGGCACAGTTCCAGCGCCCACCCGGCCATGGGACCTGGCTGTAGAAAGGACAGCTGAAGGTGGCCCAGGGCCCAACAGGCGGGTGGGCAGGAGGCTGCGGGAATCGGACCATCCCAGCTCCAGGTCAACAGAAGGCAAGGGGACGAATGAAATGGAGACAAGGACAGCGGAAGGGATGACGTGGCCGGCATCACACTGCCCCCTGCTGGGTCGGGTCGTACCTTCCGCGGCGGATGTTTCTTCCGTTGCCAAGGAGGGGGGAGGAGAAGGGGGGGAGGAGAGAGGAAAAGGAGCTGAGTGAACCTCCTGTTTTCTGCAGGAATGGCCTTCTATCCCAGGAAGACCTTCTGCCCCACAAATTGGACCATGCAGATCTATCCAGATTGGTGGAGGGTTCAGGTCCTGGCTCTGGCACTAAGTCACACCGTGACCTTGGGCCTCAGGGTTCTTCAGGTGCCCAGAATGGGGTCTAGTGCAGACCTTAACAGCAATGTCCTGGAGTTCATGGGCTGAATGTGGATAGGGACTGGGGGACATTTCAGACAGACCCTACCCACCTCAGTAGTTACTGTAAAATCTGGTGTTTAAATATGAACAGGTGATCCTTTTAACTGTTCAAACAAGACCCTGTGGGCTGATGTCTAAGTTCTAGGTAAGCTAACCGGTAATGGAGGCCATTAGACTCCAACAGTCTGGGGTGCTGAACCCCCAAGCACCTGGAGGGGAATCTAGGGAGTACGTGTCTCTTACTTAAATCCCCAGCCCGTGCCGCCCAGGACGATGGCTGCGACCAGGACAGCCCCGGCGATGGAGCCAATGATGATGTTGGTACCGCTGGGACCTGGGGAGGAGGGCAGGGCTTGGTTGGCAGGGACAGGCATGGAAAATGGGTGACAGGGAGCATACCAGCCGGCTTCAGCCTCACCTTTGTATCTCTCGGTCTCCCCAGTTGGAGGGGATGTGGGCAGGGGGTTGTGGATGCTGCAGTCTTTGCCTGTCCAGTCTGCCTGGCAAATGCACTTCCCTTCGTTGCTGCAAACCTACAGGCAAGGTGGGGCCAGCACAAGTAAGCAAGGCCGCGTCCCTGCGTCCCTGCGTCCCTGCGTGAGCCTCCTCTAGCGTGCTACCCCTCCTGGCCTTCAGACACCCACCCCGTGGTGGGAGCAGATCCGCCGTTCCCCGCTGCCCGGGCAGGTGCTGAAGTTGAAGGCAGAGGCTGGCAGGCAGCGATGATCAAGGCACAGCATGTTGGGCCCGCAGGCTGTGCCGTCCTCTACGTAGCTCAGGTCTGAGCCATCGGCTAGCTGTACGTGACCGCCCCTGGAGAGATGGGATAGCCAGTCTCAAGCCCAGTCCCCCTAGTCCCCCTCACACTTCATCTTCCCAGCCACGGCCCAGACAACACCTGCAGTCCAACTCCTTGCCCTGGTGGTAGAAGGTGACGCTGCTGATGTCTCCCCCCAGGTCCCCTAGCCGAGGAGCTCCAGAGATGTTGACGCAGAGAAGGAAGCCACAGAGCACATCCCTGTTGGGGTGCACGGGGACAATGAGCCCAGATTTTGCCTCAGACCTGTGTTCCCTCCCCTCTGGGCCTCACAGGCTCTCCCTAGAGCAGCCTCCACCTCTGTAGATCCCCTGAGCCCAGAGCCAGGATGCCCCACAGAGATGGCTACTCACTGCTTATTGCACTGGACCCAGCCGGATCCCTTGCGCCCACAGTTTCCACGCTCAGTCCCCTCCACGTTCAGCTTCTCATAACAGAAACGATCTGCAGCCGCTAGAGAAAGCAAGAGGAAGCATCCATCACCCCACGGACTCCTGGGTCCCCTCTAGAGCGGCATCTCCAAAACTGTGCCTGATCCCTGGGCTTGATGCCCAAGGTCCTCAGAAGCCACACATGTTCACCCAGAAGCAATCCCAGCCCAGCTCTCAATTCTAGGTTTTCCCCCAAACCTCTGTTCCCTGTACCCAGCTGGACTCACCATGGCCCCAAAGGGCTTGACACTGTCGGTCCCGGGTTTTACAGCGGCCTCCATAGCAACGGCCCTATGACCCATAGGAGACAAAGTATGAAGACATTGGAGGATCAGAGTGCAGATGAGGCTGCAGAGTTCAGACGGGAGGGCCCCCTCCCCCGGGAGGATCCCCCCATCCCTCATACCTGTTCATGATCACAGTAGTAGCCGTCCAGCTTGTGAAGGTTAGGGGGACACTGTAGAGAGAGGGGCTGGCTGAGCAGGGTAGCCCAGGCCTGAGTTATCTGAGGTACCAAGGGAAGAATGTAGGGAGCAAATTCTTCCCAAAGGGGCCTCGTGTTGCAAGGCTCTTCCACATCAAGGACAGGGGCCTATTTGGCTCTGAGGATTTGATTGGTAAATCCCTAGGCTTTCACCGGCTTCTTCAGTTTCTTGCATCCATTACCCTGGAGGCCTGAGATTTAATTAACCAACGTTACTATACCCACTGGATCCCTCGCATACACTAGACACTGGCCCTAGGCAGTAGGAGTACCAGCCTGACTACAAATGCTTGTTTAATGACCGAAGGAACAGAGTTAGGAGGCTCGAAGGACTCCCTTCTCTGAAAAAACAAAAACAAAAACAAAAATGCTGAGACTGGTTAGCGGCGGTGTGGCCAGCGGCTAAGCAGAGAGGTGCCAAGAGTAGTCAACTCTTCAAATCCAAACTTATAGGGAAGGGGCTGTCTTGCACAACAGGTTTGGCAGACCTGGCTTGAGTCGCCGGTACAGGTCTCTGCGATGTCACACTCATTCACCGCTTCTCGGCAGGAGACACCTCGTGGCTCATACTAGGAAAAGCATGAATGTGTTTCTGGAAAGGATAAATATCTCGCCGCGGCCCTCCCAGGGTATTCTACTGTCCTCCTGGAACCTGGCTCCCAAGGCCAGTTTCTTATTTCCTGTCTCTCTCCGCCCTTAACAACTAAGGGTAACTTCTCCATTCCCCCATCATTCCCCATACCAGGCCTCCAGCTCTAACCCCTACCCAACCCCTGCACCATTGACGCTTGCTTTGGGATAGGCCCCGCCCACACATACTCTGCTTCTCCTCCCTCCCGCCTCTTGTCGAGGGCATCCAATCGTTTCTTTGCTCCTAGCCCCGCCCTCCCTCCCGTGCTCGTTTGGTCCTTCTCACCTTGCAGCGGCGACAGCAGAGCCCATCGCTGCACATGGCGTCGTGAGTCAGGGTGCATTTCTTGCAGCAGCTGCCACCCGCCCGGCTGCACTCCTGAGAGGAGCGGGGAGAAGCGGAAAGGCGGGCGAGCCCTTATCCTTGATCCTCCCCACTCGGTACTCTCCCTACCTAGAGCCCAGGCCCACACCGGAGACCGTCCAGACCGCTCACCTGTACCGAACCACAGTCGCATTCCTCCCCCGCCTCCACGAAGCCGTTCCCACACTCGGGAGGATCCAGGAGCTGAATGAAGGGGAAGGGGATGTCGGGAGCCTGGCTGGGACCCTGCCACCCCACCTCCACCCTGCTTCCCGTGCTGATACCTTGAGGGGCTTGTTGAACAGGCAGCTCCCGCCTCCCTCCTGCAGAAACTGATTGTATTCGTCGATGCTGCAGCGCGAGAATTTGCGGGGCAAGTAGAACCTGGGTAGGTGTGAAGGAACTGTGCTGCTGTGGGCAGCCCTCCAGCCCTCCCTTGGGGGCCTTGGTTATCACCACAAGGAGGCTGAGGAACTGCCCGGTGATTGCACGACAGTCAATCCCACATGCCCATCTAGGAATGGGTGCAGGACGCCACTGAACCTCGGGACAGAGGGCCCAGTGTTAAACGCTCCGAGGGACTGCAGCCCGCACGAGGCTCGGGCGCCTCCCAGTGGCCAGAGCGCGCTGCAGTCTAGCCAATTTGGGTGTCCTCGCCTCCCTATGCTGTTTGCAGTTATGTATTTTTGGAATCCTGAATGGTCTCTTGAGCTGGGCCTCTTGACGCCACCTATCTAGACTGCCATTGCTCCCCAAAACCCTTCCCCAAGAACTCACCCAGTGTCCTCCATGATGCAGCCCAGCCAGATGTCTGGACATTTGCACTCCCCTATGAGGTAATTTGGATACACATAAGATAGGGTGGAGGAGTACACCCCCCACTGACCCCTCTACAGTTCAGGAGGTGCTGGGTGTGTCTGACATGGCTGTAGGCTTCAGGGTTGGTACCTGCCGAGCTCCGGTGTTTATTCCACATCATGCCCAAGTTCTGCCCTAGCGTCTGGGCCAGGGTCACTGCCATAGCACCCATGTTGCCATACTAGTGGGGGAAGATGGAACATAGGATGTCTACATCCTTCCGGTAGCCATTGCGTCTTAGCAAGCTGCCCTCTTGGCCTCCCAGCCTTGACCCTCTGTGCTCACCTCGTTCACGCCTCCACCCCGGGATAACGAGCAGATGCCCCCCACATAGGCTGCCCCACTGCTGGTGCTCTGGAAGGTTCTACCCCTAGAAGGGAGAGAGGTGTCAGGAAGGCTTCGCAGAAGTAGCAGTGAATTCCAGCCCGTCACATCAGCCTGGTGACCTCACACCAGCCACTCTCCTGTTTGGGTTCATTCACCCGCAAGTCAAACCAGAGGTCTGAGGGCCTCGAATTGCACTTGTCCCTTACTAGGGTACTGGGTCGCTGAGGTAGGGATGATGGCAGTCTGGCAAGGGAAAGGCAAAGATCACATCCCTTGCCCAGCCTAAGAGGCAGAGGACACTCAGCTGGTACATGCGGCTGGGAGCAGATGTCAGGTGCAAGGCAAGCCCCACCCGCAGACACCGACTCTGAAAAGGTCTCCTGGCACAGGCAGTCAGAACAAGCCAGCTGGCAAAAACTGGCGGGGTGTCGCATGGGGACTCACGAGAAGAGGTGGGTGGCATCACTGGGCTCAGGTAGACCCTCCCGCCGGTAGACCATAAGCCGGGCCAGGGTCTCCAGTAGGTCATCCTGCACCTGGATCTTATCTCCATCTGCCCACGTTTCCATGGCAACCAGCACAATTCTTGTGTTGAGCTGCTCCTTGTATATCTGGGCCCAGAGAGAAGATGGGGAGGGGGGCTGGAGGGAAGGTGCAATCTATATTCTCAAGAAATGGGGGTCAGTGACTGACAGTGACCCCTGAGTGTCTGGCTGTGTGGTGGGGGAAAGAGGAGGAGAGGGGAGTAGGGGTGCTGCTTACCACATCCGCCAGGTTTACAACAGACTTGGCGAAGTTGCTGGTGAGGACCACCGACTGCCGCATCTGCTCGAACTGCCGAGAGAGGTGGGGAAGAAGGCGAGGCTCCCCTGGGCCTCTCCTCCCAGGATCCTCCTTAGCCTGGGAACTTACCAGCTGGTGGTCGTTGATGACAATCAGTTCTACATACTTGGTCTCGCTGTGCACTGTGGGGTGGCCCCTGCGGACCTGGAGGGTGGGTGGGCACTTGGAATCAGACCCCTCCATGTCTGGGCTCAAGGCAAAACCATGGGCAGACTTGTTGGGAGGGGGCATTCTGGTCTCCAGTCAGGGACAGTGCCAGCCCCTAACTGGCAGAAAATGCCATCCCTCCCAGCCTGGAAATGAGGGCAGAGGACATACAGTATCTGAGGGTCTCCAAAATGGGGACCTGTGTAGACACCAATGTTAGGGAGCAGTTGAGGGCCTTCTGGGAAGTAGTTCCCTGGCTCCTGGCCCCATGACTATGAGCTTTCCTTTGCCCAGTCATAGGTAGGGATGACCTGCCCTGGACCACAGTCTAAGGTCTCTGCAGCGCGAGGCTACGCGGGCCCCGTACCTGCCTTTTCCTTCTCAGCCTGGGCCAGGTGGGAAGATCAGACTGGCCAGGGACAGCAAACAGGCAGCCTGTGGGGAACAGTAGGTAAGAGGGGCCCAGCTGTCCAGCCCCACCCTCTTCCCCTCCCTTACCTGGTTCCCTGCATCCGAGGGGGGCTGGGAGGAGAGGGGTCCGGTAAATGAGGTGGGGAAGGGGTCCCTGCAATGAGGGAAATGAGTTCTTGGGGAGCCAACCAGGTCTTCTCTGGGCCCAGATTGGAGGCAGCTCCAGCCCTTCCCCCACCCCACCCTGGGGTGACCCAGAACTGGCCAGAGCTCCCATGTCGGATCTGATCTCCCAGATGCTCAGATTCCAGGGTCAAGACCTGGGGGCGCCCTGAGAGACAGGGGCAAAGGACACTGGAGCCCAGGGAGAGGTCACTTGGGGGACAGAGGGGACATTGGAGATGGGGCACAGAAGGCAGGACCCAAAGCTGGGGTCACCCAGGGCAGTGAGGCTGAGGTTACTGCAGGGGAGGAGGAGGCACCACAGCTGTGGGCGGGTAGTCCCAGCACGCACAGCCATCAGGAGGGCAGGAAGGCCTGTGCAGTCTTGGCTTACCTGTGGGGGTCCCCATGGCCCAGCCATCTCCTTGGGCTCTATGATGTAAGTCAGGTTTCCATCAGAGAAGACCCCACTGTGGAGAGAGGCAAGGTTCTCCACCATTCTGGGCCAGGCAGAGCCCTTCCCCACCCCGCTGCCCAGTGCCTCCCCCACCACACTCACTGCAGCCCCTGGCAGGTGGAGAGAGCAGCGAAAGAACTTGGGTTGCCTCGGAGTTTCCCGTGGTAGTAGCAGTGGTCTCCAGCCCCCTGGGGAGCAGCAGAGCTGTGAGTGGGGACACGCTGGCCAAGTATGGGACTAGGAACACCAGGGGCTCTAAGCTACTGGGCCTGCTAATTCCTCTGATACCGTGAACAAACTCCTAACACTTTCTGGGTCAGCTTCATCTAGCCCTTAAAATGAGGACGTTGGGCCACAGCAGCAGCTCCTGGCTATTTTTTGGGGCTGGTGAGGGATCCCAGACTCCTTTGAGACCAACAGATGGCTCTTACATAGTACCTGCCATCCCCCCCGGCCCTGTGTGGAGCGGTCACATACAATGTGTCCTTTAACCAGAACCTGCTGTAGATGCACCCCCAACCCTGGTGCAGGATCTCCCAGTCACATGTGGTCTGCAGCTGAGAGACTGTGACAGCATGGGTTCTCCTGACCTGGCTCATAGGTCAGAGGGGACCAGTCACACCCGCCTCTCCCAGCTCCGCTTCCTGCGGAATTACTTGTGCTCCAGTTCCAGAACAGGCTTGGGGGGGAGCTATTTATAGACACTCATTCATCTCTGTTCAGGCTCCAGAGCCTCCAGGACTGGGACCCTAGCATGGCAGGCATCCGGAACTCCCAGGGCAAGAGGAGGCATTTTGATCTGCTGCGCAGGGGAGAGTGGAGCTCTTGCCTAAGATGCCTAAGGCCCCGGGTTTGATCCCCAGCACTCCCTAAGCAAGGGAGGGGTTGTCATTTCTTCCAAAACTCCCTCCCAGGAGATTCTGGGAATATAGTTAACATGGCATAATGAGGACCCAATTACACCTTTGTGCAAGGGAGGAGGCTGGGGAAGTCAGACCTCAGCCTGAATGAGGGGCGCTCAGGGACCTACATCACCCAGTCAGCCTGCTCTTTCTAACTGCTGGTCCCCCAAGCCTCTAAGGTGGGGAGGGATGGGAGGTCCCCAGACACCAGGCCATGCTGAGTGTGCCCTTGACATACCTCCACCAGCCACCTCCCTGTCCTCCCCATTTCTCTGTGCTGGGGTTCTGAGGATCAAAGCCCCACACATGCCTGGCCAGCTTCCTCTGATTCATACATCTACTGCCCCACCTTGGCACCCGTAACCATGGAGCAAGCACCTCTGTCCCACTGGTCCCTTCCAGAGTCACTCACAGTGCTGTGTTGAGTTGTCCCCTCCCGGCTGAAGTGGCGTTCCACGTACTGCGAGGACAGGAGGTGGCTGAAACAGCAGGAGGAAGGAGGGTCACTTGGTGAGGCCAGGTCCTGCTTAGGTCCCATTCCAGCTAAGAATACAAGCCCCTTAGTACCCCCCGCCAGCCAAGCCCCACTCACTGATTTAGCTCCAGGTCCAGGGTGAAGTCGGAGTTGAAGGCTGGGATGACGAAACTCACCTGGGCCAGGTGCACGGGCTGGCGTGGGGAAGGGCAGAGAGGAGTCAGCCTGAAGTTGGGGTGGGGAACCCCAGAGGATACTTGGGGAGGGGCAACCAAATTCCAGCAGCTGAGGAGACCCCTCTCGGGGGTTCTTGTCCTCTGAGAGCCTGTTCCTTTCCTGGGTATAGCTGTTCAACCTTGACCACAGCCCACCTTCCACCCAGGTCCTGAGAACCCTCTGTCCTCTGGCTACTTTCTGGGTTATTCTCCTTAAGAATCAGGGACAGAGAGGGACAGCTTAACCTGCCCATGGCCTCATGCTAGGTTCTCAGAGCTGTTGACAGGGCCACCCTGGCATCACTGGAATGGAAGGAAGCCCCCAGACATTCCACAGAAAGGCGGAAGGGTCCCCAGCTTATGGGTGGGCAGGAGAAGGGAAGCAGGCCCCACGCCCAGTCTACACAGGACGACTTGGGTTTTCAGACTCATGGAGCAGGTGGGAATTGACCATAGGGCCCTGATGCTGGACAATGGCAGGTGCCACTTTGAAGAAGGGTAGAGCTCCTGTACAGTGCCAGCCCATTGCCCTCTGCCTGCTCAAGGCAGCTCATCTTTAATATTTCAATCCCATAGTTAATTTTTAAACACGGAAGTTTTCCTGATAAATTTTTCAAAGGGGCATATGCAGTGGGGCTGGGAGGCTCCAGGTTGCCATGGCAATGGACTAGGTCTGAGCAAGATGGCTGCCCTCTCTGCCTGGGTGCCCAGCTGCTTAGCGGGTAGGGGTGGGAAAATAGAGACATCAAAGGCTGGAGGGAAAGCGTCACCCCACTCCCAGAGAAGGGCAGAAAAGCTTGGGCTAAGGGGGAGCTGGTCTGAGAGTTACAACTACTTTGGGGACACACATGGGGGCCCAAGCCCCACCCCAAGCTGGCAACTCATCTTTGGTCTCCCAGAACACTTGGAAAGGTCTGTGGGCTGAATTCAGGGGTTGGAGTCTGCCTCCTATCCCATCTATTTAGGAGGGTGAACCTCCAGATGCCAGGCAAGGGTCTTGCCACTCTCCTGTCCAGGTAGGAGTGTCTATTCTCTGACTGGCTTTTGAGTTGGAGAGCACCTTGCAGGATGAGAGCCCTGATGCTAAGGTCAAGGGGTTTCCCAGCCCATGCCTAGTTGTCTCCTCTACCACCTAACCACAACTAATCCATTCTGAGCACTGCTTAGGGCCCATGCATTGGTGTGCTGCTTAGGGCCATGCATCAACGTGCTGCTTAGGGCCATGCATTGGTCTGAAACCCTTTATGAGCACTGCCATATTTAATCTCTCTAACAACCCTATGGGACAGCTGCTCCTGTCTTTCCTGACAGCTGGGAACCAATGCACAGAGACACTAACTGGTGTGACAAGGCCACACAGGTAAGAGGCGTTAATGCCCTGTGTGGTGGTGCAATCCACAATCACAGTACTTGGAGGATGAGGCAGGAAGATCATGAGTTTGAGGCTAGCCTTGGTTCCATAGTTCCAGGTCAGCCTTGGCTCCAAACTGAGACCTTGTCTCCCAAACAGAAAAGGAAGAAAAACAACAACAACAACAAAACAAGGCTGATATTCAACCCCAGGGAATAGATACATATCTAAGGCCTTTCTTCTACAGAGATGACAGGAGATGGAAGTTGGCCCAGAGCCACGGGAGGCTCTGGAAATGCAGGCAAGGAGAAGCCAAAGGCCAGGGCCTGGGAAGACAGACCTGTGAGCCCAAGGACACGGACTAGGGCCGTCTGAGGTTCCAAGCTCCACCCCAAGCCCCCAGAGCATCGATCAGACTCAAAATAAAAAGCCAAGGGCAATGAGTTCTTGCTGCCTCCCCTCTAAGCCCTTAACCTGGCCAAGTCTGTTGTCCCCTCTCCTAGGCCTGTCTTGGCTCGGGTCCTCGCTCCTTCAGCTCTGCCAGGGCATCTCTACCCTCCCCACCTCCAGAGGGCTTCTGCTTGTCTGTCTGTCTCTATCCTGCCTGCCTGGAGAAGTAGCTTTCCAGGCCCCTTCCCTTGATCCTTTTCTAAGCTGTGCAACCTTAGGGATGGCCCAGAAGCCTCCCTGAGCCCCAGATGTTCCCTCTGACGAAGGCAAGGTGAGTGCAGGTCAGAGTTGGGAGGCGGGCTTTGCAGGGCCATGCTGATCCCATTGTGGGGAAAGCAGTGAGAGAGCAGTAGGGTTCTCTTCCTCCAATACCCTGCAGCCAGTGAGGCTCAGCCTGGGACACACCACCCTTCTCCAGTGGACATGGGGCCCAGCTGAGAGAAGATCGGCCATGAGGGGACTCTGCACAGGCAGTGGGAGCCAGCTGAGAATTCAGGCACCAAGGCATGTTGGCCTGGCCCAGCTCAGTCCGCTCCTGAAAGGGAGCACCTGATAATGCTAACCCAGTCTTACCTCAGGCACTGGGCTGCTGGCTCCAGGATCTGCAAGTCCCTGTCAAGCTTTTGGCCAGTGATCTACCAAAGTCAGTGGCTCTCCGTGCCAGGCTGGCCCACTGTCCCTGCAGCAGCCACAGCCCTGCCTCCTTCCATTACCTTCAGTCCCCAGGGCCTTCCAGACATGAGATCACAGCATCTGCCCCCACCCCCAAGCTTCTCCTGCTCAGGACTGCTCTGGACTGGACATGACCCCATGCCCCACGTTTGCCTCTTACGTCTTGGCAACCGTGGCGCTTAGGTGCTCTGTTCATTTGATCTCACCCTTCCTGGGCTGGCAGGTCCACAGGGAGCAACACCAGATGGTGACAGGCCCAGGGTCATGCTGGGAAGGTGCCAGGCCAAGTTTCACTCCTGGGCTGGAGGCTGCATCTGCATGCCAGCTGCGGTGACCTGGCAGGTCCTCCCTGCGTCCCAGGCACCTGCTTCTGGCTGCCCAATGCCTCACTTCCTCCATGTCCCCCAGCCAGGTTATAGAACACAGAGGAGGACAGCTGCCTCTGTCTCAGACCTCCAGTCTCCGTGGTGGGAAAGGGGGGGGGCAGCTAAAGACCACCAGAATTCTAGGGTGCTCCAGAAAACCTGAGTTGCAGAGTTCTGCTCCCCACAGCCTCCAGGTATTGCCCCTCAGTACATCTCCTCTAGCTCCTCATAAGCAGAGCCAACACATGCTGGTCCTCAGAAGGCTCAGCCCACTCACAGCTCTCAATCTCTAAGTGTCCAGTTTTTCTTTTTTTGTTTGTTTTTTGTTGATTTTTCAAGACAGGATTTCTCTGTAACAGTCCTGACTATTCTGGAACTCACTCTGTAGACCGGGTTGGCCTCGAACTCACAGAGATCCGGCTGCCTCTGCCTCCTGAGTGCTGGGATTAAAGGCGTGTGCCACCACTGCTTGACTTAAGTATCCAGTTTTTACACACACACGTGCACAAACACATAAATACACCACATACAGACATGCACATATACACTCACATGCACACACACATACATAATCACTAATTCACCTTTTAATGACCTTTAGTCCTCTGGGGCAAGGGCTATTGTTTCCTTTCCCCCCACCCAAGTGCTCAGCACTCATTGGGGTGGATGGACAGTATAAGACCTAAGGAGCCATTCACCCGTATCCTCAGTGTCTCTATGGGTAAAATGGGGTGTCACGAGCATGGTATGAAGCTCAACTCAACACGTCATTACAGTTAGGGTCAGTAATCGCAATATGGAGGACCTCCGCAGCCTGACAGCTGAACGGGGCTTCGGGGGTGACATACTTCCTTTGTTTACCTCCTGTGATGGGGACAAGAATGGTGGTTTTGTGCTCTGGATCTGCTTGATTTACCTGTGAGGGTCTCACTTCACTCTCTAAGCTTGGAGACACTACCACCTCTTGGGGCAGGCAACAGCAAATGGAGAAGGAGCCCCTCATCCAGCAGCAACACCCTGCCTCAGCAGCCACCGGCAAAGGTGGAAAGGCCCATTCATCAACAGGGCGGCAGGCCACAAACAAGAACAGGTGCACAGATTTCCCATGACTGGGCTTGACCTAAATTTTTGAGGACGGAGTCACCCTTTACAGGGTCATCAGTCCCTCTGGGGACAGACTCCGGACAGCTGGGCTCCTCGAGGCAGCCAGGAGGGTGCTTTGGTAAGGTCATGCCCACAGGCTAGAGTCTTATGGGAGGACTGCAGAGGTCACCTCTTCAACCCCCACCTGGAGCTGCACAGGCAACAACCCCCAGATGCCCTGTCCTCGGCTTCCAGCCACTTATCCCCGTCAGAGAGCCCCCTCCTCCCCAAGACCCAGACGCAGCAAATCACAGCATGGCCTTGTGTCTGGGGGGTCTGTGTCCCTGACCTTGATGTCCCCAAGCCTGTCTTGCATGGATTGGGGCCTCATTCACTTGCCCTCGAGTCCTGTGCAAAGACATACCACGGCAATGGCCGCTCTTGCAGTTAGTTCTTCAATGTGCTCTCCCAGTGACAGCCTGGCACAGGTGAGAGTTATCTGCAGGCCTGGGACCCCAAGTCCTGACCTTGCTTGCTGCCCACAGCCTGACTTCCCTTTGGTCCCCCAAGGAGTCTGGGTTTCTCAGAGCCAGGCAAGATCCACACAACTGCTTCATGGGCCATGGACTCAGTCAGCTGGCTTCCTCTGCTCAGATGCACATAAGCTGTGAAAACCAACCCAATGCACACCACGGACCTCTCTTATCTTCCTCCCTTGCCCCTTAGCTGCAGGCTCCCTGATACCATGGCTTTCTGGGTTTTCAGGAGTTCTTCCACTTCTCCAGGACACAGGCCCAATCTTCTTTCAAATAGGAGAAATGAGGTATTGAGAGCCTTGGTAAAGAGAGCCGCATCTGGGATATGGGAACAGAAGCTTCTGGAGTTCCGATAAATACTAACCAACCCGGACATTCAACAGCTGAGGAGGTCTACCCCAGCAAGATGGGATGGTGACATCTGGGGTCTAATTTCTGTCCCAGCCCTTCCCTCCCCCAAAACCAGGGGGACCCCAGCACATGAAGCCGCCTGGAGAGAGCTGAGACTCATGTTATCATCACCCCAAGTTTGGGAATCAGGACAATGAAACTCAGAAAGGGGACATGAGCAGCCTCCAGCCAGAGCAGGCTCCCTGTGGCCAGCACAGGCCTCTACCCTGCATCACCAGGGATGGTACTGATAAGACCCATGCTGCAATGCAGTGCTGCCTCCCCAGGAGAGGGTCTGGGCAGAGGCAGGTTACCTCCTGTTGAGTCCTGACCCTGGGAAGCAGTGCCAGGTTGTGTGTGTGTGTGTGTGTGTGTGTGTGTGTGTGTGTGTGTGTGCACGCACGTGTAGGGGTTTGCCAGGACCTGGTTCAGTCAGGGGACTTTTTGGACACGCATGTGTCCTCTGTCCTTCTAACCTGAATTTGGGAGAATTGGAGATGTTGCCCCTCAGACCCAAATTCGGAAATTCCTGGGCTTGGAGAACACCACTCCTATCACCGGTTTAAGGTCTATCAACTTTGGGCAAGCCTGAATCTGCGCTAGCTCATCTGAAGAGAGGGGCAGAAAGAAGCATCTGTCTATGGAAATTAAATGATGTAATTAATATGCGTGCAGCACTCAGTAGAAAGCCTGGCCCAAAGGAGCTATGGCCTTGGCTTTTTACCTCCCTTTACCCACCTGAACAAGTTTCTAGACTTTGGAAACTGAGGGATGGAGATACCAGGGCCCTAAGAAATTCCCCTAGGGAAGATGCATGAGGTCCCTATAAAGGGTCTCAGGCCTAGAGAAACCTCCACTGGAGAACGGCGACCCCAGATCCACAGAACTCTCCACTCCCACACCTCGGCCACTTGGTATGTGTTGGATTCAGTTGGCTGCAGAGACCCAGCTTCACACACACGCTAACCCACTCACCCAGAAGAAGCCCCACGGCCCTGCCCCGTCTCTCCCCATAGTCCGGGCCTGCTGTGCGAATAAGAACTACCTGGAGGCACAGCCTACCCAGCCAGAGCCCCCACTTTTTATCACCCATGCTTCCCAGCTATACCTCGACCCCACAACTTGGACACCCTGTAAAGCTCAAGCCAGAGTCCCAGGGGTCAGGCAGGGTCAAGTCCACTGGGGAGTGCTCAGTTCATAGAAAGCTACACTAGGAACCAAACAGCGACCAGGTTACCCTGCCCCTGGGCCTGGGACATCCCTGAGGCTCACTCAGCTGCCCACCCTGGGTGCCGGAGTGGGCACCAAAGTTGGCCTCTACCTCCCCCCTTACCCCTGTAGCAGCTGCCAACTCAGGACCATTAGCCCCCTCCCCTCTCTTCCACGACGGGGCCCTGAGCGATGGTCCATCTATTATGCATGTTCCTTCCTGCTCCATTCCATTTCTCAACTACTCCCCACCCCTGCACCCCCCTCGCCCCCCCTTTCTTAAGGGCTTTTAAACCAAGTACATTAGGCAGGGCCAGATGCCAGTCTCATCGGTTCCCCTCCTCCCTCTGCCCAGCCCAATTCACCTCCCACCACTCCCAGCTGCCCGAACTTCTCCTACTTGGGTTCGCCCCTCTTTTGAATCTCTCTCCACCTCCCATTCCTGCCCGGAGCCCTCTGCCGCCCCTGTTGGCCTGGCTAACTTTCAGCTTCAAGCTGCCCGAGAGCTAAGGCATGCTGAATGAATATTCCGTCTGGGTGATTTTTGTTCGCATGAGCTTAATTAATTATTAATTGCACTTAATCTCCTTCATTCCTAACCTTCCTCTGGGAGGCAGGGGCCCAGCAGCTTGAAAGGGACAGGGCACAGGTAGAGCTGGCATTTGCAGATGAATTCTGGGCCTCAGGTCATTTTGCTAGGACAAGAAGGATAAGCCTGTGTGTGCCCAATGGGAAACTGAGGCAGAAGTAAGCATCACACTGTTCCAAGAAAGTCCACTGAGGGTGGCTTTGGTGGGACTTAGGAGCACGAATCCCTGACTGGGCGCTTAGCTGCATGGTGCTGCCCTGCCCCCAAGACCTGTTTTAGACAGAACCACTGATTCTGGTGGGCGCTGGGGACTGGTTGAAGGATGACCCCAAGCAAATTGAAACCTGAGAATGCCAATGTCTATGGGTGTGCGGGGCGGGGGGTTTCCACAGTGATTGGAGGGGCATGGAGCTGGAGAGTCCCCGTGTCCTTACTGTTGGGCTGCAGCCCCACCTGATGGACCACTACTCAGGAAAAGGGGGGCAGCAGAAGCTGCAGCCTCGGCGGGTGGCACCGAACCCTGGCTACTTGGTGGACTGGGAGGCCTCTTCCAGCCCTCTGACCTCACCACGCAGCCCCACTCACCGTCCCCCTGGGAGGATCCTGGCGGACCCTGGTGTCCACTTGCTGCTTTCGGACCTCTCCCCCGGTGCTCTCCCTTACCAGCCGACTGGGCTCTGTGACCTCGGGGCCCTCTGGCCTCTCTGGGCTCCCCACCTGGGCTGAGCTCTTCCAATGCAGAGCTCCACTGGGACCCAGGGCCCCAAGACCTGAGAAGACAAGGTCGTAGCTGCAGGCAGATGCCCTCCATGGGGCAAGAGACTTGGGATAGGGGAGCACGCCCCAGCCCCCACTCGGTCGCAGTCCTTGGAGCCCAGTGGGCATACGGGTAGGAGGATCTAGCTGCCTTGCCAAGGGAAGAGCCCCGCGGGGAGGGGGCCGAGAGCTTCATTCTGCCCAACAGTCACGACTGCCCCCCCACCTCCAAACCCGCAGAGACCTGCAGAGTCCGCCGGCCAGCTTCAGAGGGATGGTAGCGGTAGGGCCAGCAAGATCCGGACAGGTGGGTGGAAGCACCTTCCCTCCTCTCCCGCTCCCCTACCCTCCCGCACTCGGGACCCGCTGTCACCCGGAACACTGCAGGAAAATGTGGCTGCAGCAGAAACCGCCGCAAAAGCCCGGGGCACGGGCCGACCAGGGGCGCGGGGGCAGGGACCAGGCGGTCAGGGTCACTCACCGGGCCGGGGGAGCAGCGGCAGCAGC
>LOJH01020555.1:0-20695 GCA_001685095.1 Ellobius talpinus
ACTGTAATTTTGCTACTGTTATGAATTGTAATGTAAATATTTGATATGCAGGATATCTGATATGCAACCCCTAACAGGTTGAGAACCTCTGTTTTACAAAATGTTCCTGGCACTAGGGACTAAACCCAGAATCTTATGCATATTAGGCAAGCATTCTACCACTGAGGTACATCCCCAGTCCTGCCTATTTGCCCCCAAATAAAACAAACCACATATTAATTCCCAGAGTTAAGTAAATTATTTCATAAACACAGTCTTTTTATACATGATGGCTTCCGATGGTGAAAGTTTAAATATATATATATATATATATATATATATACTCATACAGGTAATGACTTTCATGACATTTATTTGTGAATGCATGCATGCATGCATGCATGTGTGCGCACGTGTGTATGTGTGTGTGTGTGTGTGTGTGTGTGTGTGTTGCTCAATGACCAACTTCTAAGAGTCTGCTCTCCCTTTCCACAGTGTGGGTCACTGGATCGTTAGGCTTGGCAGCAAGCGCCCACCAAGCCATTTTGGTGGCCCCACAGATAGGTTTTGTAATACCGTTTGCAATAAGGAATGCTGTCTGTACAGTTCTTTCTTGTGGCATAAATTTTAACGTTTAGGTATTTTAGTTAGCATTAAAACCAAAAGGAAGAAAGAAAAAGGAAGTTAAGTCATCTAAAGGGAAAAAGAGAAGTCACATTGAGCAAGAGGCCTCTGGATGGACTGTGGCTTTGTGACTCTCTCAGCTCACTGGTCAGCAAGGAAGCCATTCACAAAGAAGGCTATTGTTCTGGTTTTGCTTGTTAGAGACAGGATCTTACTCTGAAGCCTAGGCTGGCTTTGAACTCACAGTCTTCCTGCTTCTGCCTCTTGAATGCTGTGATTATAGGGGTGCAGCTTATAAATGCTCTGCTTATAAACCAAACCCCCTCTTATCTTCACAGCCTATGATATATGACCTATGGCTTCATGATGAGAGTGGGCTTTCTTGACACAGTCAGAGAGAAGCAGCACTTGGAAATAAGCACCAGCACGCATGGCACAGGAGGAAAGAACACTAGCTTGATTAGTGCTGCTACCAATCATTTTATTTTAACCAACACATCAGTGCTGGGGGCACCATACATGCTCAGCTCATGAGCAGTCATCAGAAACAAAAAAGGTGTTATCTATATGCTGGAAAAATAAGAGATTAATATAAAGATTTAGCAGATTTTTTATCATTTGGGATAATTACTGTAAAAGAAAAAAATCCATTGATTCACGAATGGTTAATGATAACAGATTCCTCGAAATGCCAAGTCATCCTGAAATTCTACGTCAGACACACCGGGGACCTATTTACTCCTCTGAAAAAAAATAGGATTTTTCTTTAGAAATTATTAGAACCCTTGAGTCCTTTCAAAGGTTAACTCGCTTACTGGCTGTTCGGACGCAGACTGGAAGAGACACGGCTTCCACCTCAACACTTTAAGAGTCTAGAAAGACTAACAGTTGAGAAATGCATCCCCCAGTTCTAGAACCCGACTGTCACAGAATGAAACTTTCTGAGGTGACAGTAAGCACTGAATTTACCACCAGAAGTCTAAAAACAGAATAGCGAAAGAAAGAAAATAGGACACTTGAAACAAACGTATCATAGTGTGTTATTAAGACAGATAGGACACTTAAAACAAACGCATCAGTGTGTTATTAAGACAGACACATTACGGCTGGTAATGAGCCTGCAGAAACCCCGCACAATGACAAAGGTGGTTCCCATGTTCCTGCATGCTTTAGAACATCCGAAAATGAGGCTGGAGATCACCAGTGCCGACAAAACTCCGATGCCACTGCTCCTACCTGCAGCTCTCACAGCAAAACTGACCCCAGAATGACCCTAAACCACCGCAGGTCTCAAGAACACCAGATGGTTCTTGACTGTGATCCCAGCAGGACAGGACAGCTGTGAGCTCAAGGTAAGGGGGGGGCAGAATAAACCCAGGCTCAAGGGGGAAGGGGGGAAGAGAGGGGGGAGGGAGGAGAGGAGAGGGGAGTGGAGGGGGAGAGAGAAGAGAACACAGAGGGGGACAGAGAGAGGAGAGGAGGGGAAAAGAGGAGTGGGGAGGGGATGGGAGAGGAGAGAGGAGAGGGAGAGAGCAGAGAAGAGAGAGAAGAGAGAGGGAAAGAAGAGGAAGAGAGAGAAGAGAAAGGACAGGGAGAGAGGAGAGAGGGGTTGGGGGAAGGGTGAGGGAAATGAGAACCAGTTGTCCCCTGGAAGCCTCACTATGGGGTCCTGGGTAAATGATCCTCAGAACCTTGGCTGGGAGCACAAGATAAGGGAACTGAATGACCGCAGACTGTCAGAAGTGACCTGGCCGAGTTTAGAGTCTGGAGAAAGCGTCACAAGCCCTCAGGGTGGCCCAAAGTCCTAGTCACTCCTTCAGAAAACAAGGGTCAGTGTGACTGGCTGACAGGGTCTGCAGTGGGGGGGGTAAGTATTTGTCCCCCCCTTGATACGACACATATTTCTATAAACCCATTCTGTAATTTTCTTAACTTTTTAAAGAAAGATGAAAAATATTTTCTATGTACACTTGTTACAAACTTATTTCCACAAGTTTACATTCAAGTCATGAGGCATCAGTCTCAGCTGCATGCTCGACATTTCTTTTAAAGTGTTTTCTAAAGTGCAATGAATTCTTGTGGACCTGGGAAATCTCCAGGTGAGGACACCAAAGCCTCCAGCATGCTCTCTTCTCCCCCCTCTGGCCACAAACACCGTAATTTTGGTCCCACTCAGACCCACCTGACTTGGCAGGTCACCTCATCTTTTCCCTCCACAACCATGTCTCTTACACAAGTGGAGAAGCTCTCCTGAAGTGGAGTATCTCTCCTGAAATGGAGAAGCTCCCCTGAAGTGGAGAAGCTCTCCTGAAGTGGAGTAGCTGTCCTGCTCAGGAGGGCCCGGCATCTCCATTCTTTGTCATCTCTTTTTAGTATGAATTAGACTGATGCCATTTAAAACAACACTGACAAAAACCCCATTGAAAACCTTCATTCAAGAAACTCTGAAACTGTTCTCCTTTGTCTTGATGTTGGTCTTCCGTGTAACTGCGCTATTTCAGTCACGAAAGAACATCAAGCTACCCCCCCACAAGGGTAAAAGAACGCTAGAGACACATGTGTGTGACCTAAAATCTAAGCATGACTTTTTCCCCCTATTTTTTCTTCCTTTTAAAAGATGAGGGAAATCAGGGGAAGGAGGTTAAAAAAAATCACACTTACAAGTCCACTTATGGCTACAATCCAGACGTAGGGGCCAGAGGCGAAAAGCTACAAAAGAAAAGAGAAGGCAGCTAAAAATGAGATCCCACACCAGCCACAGCACACGCAGCCTTACACACTGTACCACTGCACATCAACCATGCATGGCATAATTTAGGGAAGCAATGGGAAGGCAAAGGAATAGCAATTCTGTTTATTTAAAAAAAAATAGGATGTTAAGCCAAAGACTCCAGGCTTTCTGTAGCTGATAACACGTGTTGAACCTGGCCCCTGATATGCAAAGAAAAATAACTGAATTTCAAGCACATTCTTACTTACAAGTGGGCCATAGTGACTTATAGTAAACAACTATAAATAAATAATCAGCATTAACGATGTAGAAATACTAGCCATTGTCCATACTTGGTGCTAGGTAATGATCTTTATGAGCTGTTCATATGACTTTCCTAATTTTAATTTCTCATCACTGCTTTGTGTACATTTAGGATGGAGAACTTGCCAGCATCTAAGTCCATGCCCAAGAGCACCCTTTTCTGGGATGAAAAGGCTCATTCTACTTCACCCAAGGTAAGCATAAGCTAGTTCCCTGGGTCCTCTGTGCGTGGACGTTATGGGACTCCTTAATGTGTGAACGAGTGGGTCTCTGGCTCGTGTGACTTCTCTTGGGGCTCTTTCCTTCTGTTGGTTTGCTTCATTCAATTTCCCTGGGATGGTTTTTTGTTTTATCTTATTATATCTTATTTTGTTTTTAAAAAAGTAAAATAAAGTTGTTAAAATTGAAAAAAAAGTATGCTAGTAAAAACAAAGCAAAGGTATGAAGGGCATTAGAATTTTATTTTCTAATTAATTCCAATTAGAATTAGAAAAGAATTTCTTCTTTTGTTTTCCAAATTTTTGTCTGAGAGATGTGCTCAAGGTTCTAGGAAACAAAACAACAACAAATCACAAGGCATCTCCAAGTGTCCCATAAGAATGAAAGGCCTGTGGCTTCCTGCATAGTTTTGGAAGGTTCAGCGGGAGCTGCAGAGCCGTGGACAAAGACAGAGACTACTGAAGCAGTACAGCTCAGACTCACTGTTGCTATTGCACGAGAGACACTTCAGGGCTCTGCACACACAACACAGGAACACAGAACACAGACATGCATGGAACACAGAACACAGACATGCACGGAACACAGACCACAGACATGCACGGAACACAGACCACAGACATGCACGGAACACAGACATGCACGGAACACAGACATGCACGGAACACAGACATGCACGGAACACAGACATGCACGGAGCATAGAACACAGACATGCACGGAACACAGAACACAGACATGCACGGAACATAGAACACAGACATGCACGGAGTGAAAGGAGGCCGCAGCCTTTGCTCCAGTGGCTGCCACTGTCCACTTGATTTTCCATCTGCACGAAGCTAGGCTGATGTATACCCAGCTCTCATAAAAAGAATGAGGACGACGTGAGCAAGTATTTCCTCTTGGGAGAGCAGAAATCCAAAACCAGCCACCATTTTCTAGAGCCAGGCACTGCTCTCCAGGACTTGCTCTGGGTCAGGCAACAATAGGAGGAGTGACTGGGGCATTCCACCCCGTGGCTCTGTGCTTGTCACCCTAGTGTCTCACATATACACGTAAAGCAGCTTGCCATTTTGTCAGTAAAAGAACAATTTCTTTAGTCTCTGACATCCCTTGCCTTAGCACCACGCTTCTGTTTGCACTCTGAAAGGGCGTGAATGTGCTTCTGGGCTGGATTCCCCCAGGAAGTGAACACCTAACATTTACTACATCTCTAAGCCACCGTCAATGGCTTACATATGTGTCCCCAAACAAGCACTCTGGCTCTTAGGATGGTTAAAGTTATTTGCCTGTCTACCTATCTGTCTAATATTCCTGGTTTCAAGTGTCCTTGGTAGGGAGAGAGAAAGTCAGAGAAATATGCAGGAGAGGAGCTGGAGCTGTGGGGTGATGGCTCAGTGCACAAGTGTCTGCCACACCATCATGAAAACCTGAGTTCAGATCCCTAGAACACACAATAAGTCAGCACAGCGATGCATGGATGTAACCCCAGCGTTCAGAGGCTGGAGGAGCAGAACTGATGGATTCCAGAGAATCTCCATCTCCAAAACAAAGGTGTCAAGCAATCAGGGAACACATTAAGTCTGCTTTTGGTTTCCACACACATGCGCACACACACCTATGGTAACAAGTATAACACACAAACACACACATGGAATATGCAAGAAAACCCAGAGTGTATGGAGGGAAGGAGAGGATGAAAACTTTAGACATTTGGACTTCACAGCGGAGAAGTAGGGAAGTGGTGCTGCACACAAGGACCTGGCTGTCACTCTGGAGGACCAGACTGCAGGAGCACCTGAGACACCTCCACTTCCATACGGCACCACCTCCTGCCTCACAAGTCAGTGCTCGTCCTATGACAACAGCAGAAGTCTATATTGACTTGGAAACTACCTGGGGTAGTGGCATTGACATCTCTTCCCTCGGGCAGGGCTAAGGGGCTGTAGTCACCAAGCTGAAACCCCCGAGGTCCTAATGACTTTCACCCACCCCGTAACTAATAAAGTAACGAAGTCCTTTCTGTCCTTGGTGCTTTCACCTAGCATCAGAGAAGGGAGAACCAGACAGTCACCACGAGACTCCAGGGGTTTCTGAACTTGACAGACATGTCACGGCCAGAGAAAGCCAGGGCAGACAGAGTGAGGAGGGACCCACGTGCCATGGTGTATGTAGGGCTGAAGGGTGAGGGGTGAATGCACCATGGTGAGAACACCCCAGATGAGTCACCTAACGGACAGCAGACTGGAGGAGTGAAAAGCGGAGGGGGGGACGCGCCACTGTGAAGCTGGCGGCTGCTCTGGGATGTGTGGGATAAGGAGCAGAATGAGCGCTAATGGGGTAATCGAAAGGCCAAGCTGCACAGGGCGCCACAGGAAGCTGCGAGAGGAAAGGAAAAGAAAGCGCCAGAGAATGCAGACAGAAACCTGGAGAGCACCCTGCCTTCTAGCACATGAGGCTGCGGGCAGAGGCTGCACACTGGGGGCTAGGGCAGCCGACCTTCAAAGTTTGCTTTTCAAGTCAGACAAAGGCTCCGGTGGCTTCACAGCAAGGCCATCATAAAGCACGACTTTGCCATCATGTGTGCACCAAAGTGGGCGATGCCACTTCCGCCTTCTCTCTGTAGGAGAGAGCATGCTGGACCTTGACCTTGGGCCCTGGACTTGCTGGGCAAGCATTTTACCACTGCGGTTTCTCTTATGGTGTCTTCTCACTTCAAGAAGTGATTTGTATTCTTTTTCATTTCATGTGTGTTTGTGAGTGTGTGTGTGTGTCTGTGGGTGAGGCCAGAAGCCAACATCAGATCTCCTGGAGCTGGAGTTACAAGCAGTTATGGGCTGCCTGAAGGGGGTGTCGGGAAATGCTGGGAACGGACCCTGGGTACTAGCAGTGCACATCCTTAACGGAGTCATCTCTCCAGTCCCTCTTGTTGAGACAGGTCTACTCAGTTGCCCCTGAACTTATTGTGTAGCCAGAGTGGGTTCTGGCCTTGAGCCTGCTACAGTCTGAGTCTTAGATACTCAGCTTGATCATGCTTCCTGCAAACTCCGCAGCTTGGATGGCAGAGCACACTGGGGTCCTTGTCTTAGCTTCGTGTGTGGCACAGCACATGATAGACTGACTCTGACATGGATTTTCCATTTTCCACTATTCTCATTTTTGTTCCACTTCAAACTATGATTCTTAAATGTAATTACATACAACTACATTGATTAAATGAAAGTATTTTCCACTGATACAAATTACAGTGAAAGCTTTTATCAGATTTCTAGAGGCTATGAAAGTATTCTAGCACCGTCTTCACCTTGATGCCCTTGCTCCGTAACACTTCCTCTGAGCGTGATAGAGATCATCAAGACTTATGGAAACATTGTTTAAGGAGAAAAAGACAAAAGAGGAGAGAGCAAACTAAAACCAAAACCCCAAGCCACCCAGATCTGGTTAGAGAGATGTGAACATACGACATATACTGTACCTGCAGTCCCAATATATAGATCAGTGTCTTGTTTGTGATGGACAACGGGCCCAGAATCTGTGCCACTTGGACTCTTGGGATGGAGCAGTAAAATGGAACAAAGAGAGCAAACACGGGCGCCAAGCTATGCAAACAAACAAAGAAAAACCACTATGAGAATGGATTTCCAACACTGGCAGGAAGACATCTGAAGAGACACTTAGCTTCATTTCAGGGTGAGAGACACATGTGGGTCTTCAAACACCCTCATGGCCAAACAATGGTCAAGTGTGTGTGTGACTCCCGTCCTCACTTCAAACCTCTAGTAAGTAGTTGGGCAACGATCAAGTGTGAGTTCAATTCCCACGAGTGGCCTGGGATCTGACGAAAGAGACTGTAGTCAGCACTGGAATCTTTCATGGTCAAATGCGAAGTCACGTAAGACTCTGGCCGGCCATCCAGCCACGGCACAGACACCTCTTACCACTCCTACTCTCTATTCCTCAAATCTCTTCCCCTTTTGTCTTAAACTCTTTTCCTTGAGGGATTCTCTCCGACTCCTCACACTGCCCTCCCCTCCCGGGTCTCCCGTTTCCTCCATTCTTGCTCTAGTCTCTCCCTGAACACTCTCAGTGCTCTCTGTGGCTCCAGGAGGGAAGTGAGTTTGGTCCTAACAGTGGCAGCCCCAGGCTCAGGAACTCAACCTGAAACCTTCCCTTCAACATTTGGCTTAGTCACATGTGCCCTGTCCTTGCTTCTCTCTAATCACGTGGTCACATCCCTGGCAGTAGTCTCACTGCCCATGCAGAAGGCAGGTGTCTCATCAGCAGCCGTTTCCACAGGGTCCCCCTGTCCCAAACCGAAATACCAATAGCACTGACTTTCCCATGGCTGGCCTCCTTCTCTTTCCCTCCCCTCCATAACTCACTCCACACCTGAGCAGTGGCTGGCTGGACGCAGGCTCCTCTGGCTGGTACACATGGACATGGGTGATCCTTCCCAGAACTTCCTCTTTACTCCCTGCTTAGCAAACTCTGCTTACATGGCCCTACTTGGGTTTCTGACTCCTCCTGATAGTTAGCAGCTCTCCTCTTCACCCCCAGAGTCATGCCGGTTTGTCTGTTTCAGGGAGCTGACGAATCGGCAGGGCGCTGAGCGTGTCAGAGAGGGTGCCCAGTACCTGAGCAAGAAGCAGCCCCTCGCCTCCAGCACTGCAAGTCCATGGTCCTATCAGGGCATGGATGCATGCACGCACGAGCTGTGTGTGTGTGTGTGTGTGTGTGTGTGTGTGTGTNTGTCGGTATGTCTGTCTGTCCATCTCTATCTCTGTCTCTCTCTCTTTGTGCATGCATGTGTAAGAGAAGAATGGTTTAGGCATACCCTTGTAACAGTTTTCGTTAAAAACTTGATTAGCCAATATTTTCCAATTTTGGAAACAGCATCAGTACAAAAATAATTTCATAATCACAAGGAAAATACAAGAACTACTTTTCACCTGTATAAAGAAAGAGTCTCACACCACATGCCACCCCAGTAACACAGTACCCCTCTTGGTCTTCTGTACATTTTCCAATTCTGATAGCAACTATGTTATAAAAATCTTCCTTTTTGATTATACTATTGAAAACAAAATCAAGAGACACAAGCCAAGAAATGGTTGGGGGAGAATATACACATAAAGCAGCTTTAACAGATATGGGCACAATGGAATAATACCACACACACACACACCACATAGACACCACACACACCGTATACACACCACACATACACCATACACACACACCACATACACACACCACACACACACCACACACACGTCATACACACACACCACACACATACACCATACACACACACCACACACATACACCATACACACACCACACAATACACCATACACACACCACACACATACACCATACACACACACCACACAATACACCATACACACCACACACATACACCATACACACACCACACAATACACCATACACACACACCACACACATATACCATACACACACACCATAGACATACACACACCACACACACCACACACATACACCATACACACACACCACACATGCACCATACACACACACCACACAATACACCATACACACACACCACACACACACCATAGACACACACACCATAGACACACATACACCACACACACACACCATAGACACACACACACCACACACATACAATACACACACACACCATACACACACAACCCCCCCACATATGGGAAACAAATGCAAAAATCCTCAGTAAAATTGCAACAAAACGAATACGAGCCCATATCAGTACCGTCTACCACAATGAAGCTGCCTTGATCTGACAAATGCAGAGCTGATGCAGCACATGTAAGTCAATTAATGTGATAAATCATAATGGACTTAAAGACAAAAATCACATGATCATCTCAACAGATGCAGAGAAAGCCTTTGACAAAACCTAATGTGCATTCATGACAAAAGCCCCAGAGAGTAGGGCCGGAGGGAGCAAACCTCAACACACTGAAGGCTGAGCGGCAGCCCCAAAGCCAACATCATCCTAAACTGAAACAGTCCCATTAACGTCAACAACTAGGCAGGGAGGTCCACTATCCCCACTCCTTTTCAATAGGATGCGAGAAGCACTGGCAAAGGAAAGAATTAGAGGGATACAAGCAGGAACCAAGTCAAACGGTCTCTATCTGCAGACAATATTATACATGAGATTCCAAGAATTCCACCAGAAAACTAGACATAATTTCAGCAAAGTGGTGGGTACAAAAACAACTTACAAAATGCAGTAGTTTTCTGTACACCAAAACCACACACTGAAAACGAGATCACAGACACACTCCCATTCACAGGAGCATCCAAGACAACAAAATGTCTCAGAACAAACCTAACCAGGAAGGCAAAAGACCTTCACAACAAAAACTTAAAATATCCGAAGAAAGAGATTAAGAACGGCACAGAAAATGGAAAGACATCTTGCATTTGTGGGTTGGTGGAATTAATATTGTGAAAATGAACATCCTACCTAAATCAACCAAGCCAGCACGGTCAAGATCAACAAGACAACTGACGACAAATGCTCGTGAGAACAAGGACCTCACTGCAGTGGGCGTGCGAATCGGTACAGTCCCTCTGGAAATCAGAATGGAGAATCACCAAAAAGCTAAAGATGAGTCTACCATACAGCCCAGCTATATTGCTCCTTGGCATACGCTCAAAGGACTCAACATTGTACTCCATACATTAGTCATGATTGCTACGTTCACTGCTGCCCTATTCAGAACAGTCAGGAAATGGAAACAACCTAAATGTCCTTCGATAGATGAATGGATAACACGGCACATAGACGCAATGGAATACTAACCAGTTGTAAAGAAAAATGGAATCACAAAAAACTGCAGGCAAATGGATGAACCTAGAAAAGATTATATTAAATAAGGTAACCCAGACCCAGAAAGACAAACCCATCTGTGGTTCTTAATTCTAAGTCTTCAGATGTGAGTACGTTAGCTGGAGTAACAACAAAACCCAGAAAAACACAAAGGGACCATGACAGGCTGGGGTGGCAGGGAGGAGAGAGCGGGATACAGGTATGAAGTAGGGTACGGAATAACAATGGCAGAGGGGACTCCAACTGGAGAGTAGGGAGGAAGCTTCAAACAGTAGGGGGAGGGACAAATAACATCAAGGTTGTTTGATAAACCCTTAGGGGATTATAATATTTTATACTTATCTAAAATTATACAGAGAATATATACATCTAAGTGTGTGTGTGCACGAATGCATGTGTGCACTCACACACACATGCACACACATCTTGCGGCTAGCAATGTTCTCCACAAGAACCAGAGACTAACAAAATTCCAGTATCAGACATGAAAGGAGTTTGAATGACTACCAAATTAAGAGAGATTATCAATGTAGCCCTTGGTTGTCTCTTTAGAGGTTGAGGGTGGCCCCTATAGCTGGAGAAACCACACACTCAGAACATACCACTCGGATGACGTGAGCTGGACTTAAAAGCATCTTTCCTATGCTCTAGCCTCGACAGTTCCAGAAAATACTACGCAAGCTGCCAGGGTCAGGGAGGGGCCAATCCCAGAGTCCTACCCAGCTTCAATAGCTATGAACCATGACTATGAACCATCATGACAAAACAGGCATAAAGGAGCAAGAAGTGGCAACTGCTGGCTGTCTAATTTAACCTATAGCCAGTTCAACAGGAGGGAGCTCATTCTGGCACTGGGTCCTAGCCAGCTTCAGCAGGCTGGCGAGGTCATGGGCCTTAGAAAAGAATCTAACACCACCACTCTGTAACTCCATACCTCACTCTCAGTCCTGCCCGTATACCACAGACAGGTGCAGCCAACATTCCTCACCAAAGAAGCCTTTTTACAGCAAATGGAGACCATCACAGAAAAGCACAGCACAAGACAACACAGAGATCACACCGTGGGAAGCCCAGGCCCAGTGGATGGAACTTGTACATCACAGATCCCGAAGCTATGGCTCAAGGAACATCACGGAGAGGGGCAGACAACTGTCAGAAAACTGGGAGATCAGCTGTGAAAATCTGTCCTGAAAATGGCTGCATACACCAGATCAGAACAGCAGCAGTATCAACAGATATGTTAACGTGGACAAGGGACTACCGTACTGGTCGGTCAATGCAGATTGGTCAGCCTTGAAACCAATAGACACAAACAAGTAAGGACTCAGGAAGTTGTATTTGTATATATTTGTGCATGCATGTACATACATGGTTAACGTATAATAAAAAAAAGGCTATCAACTTGAGGGGGGCACAGAAGGGGTTCAAGGGATAGGTGGAAGGGCTGGAGGGTGAAGGGAAGGGGAAGTGATGTCATCCTTCCTATTTCAATTAATTTTTTTCAAAAAGTTAAAAAATGAAAATTTTAAATAAAATTTTAAAAGAATGGAGCACCTGCTAGGAGCAGAGAAACTACAGAGAACATTTAAGTGTAAACACTGGATCAAACCTGGGGCTACAAAGAGTGTGGCGACAGTAGGAACAGGGAGCCGAGGAGGTCGAGGTACAGGGTCAGCTGTGGCTCCTTTACTCCTCCCGGTCCTGGCATCTCACAGGGTCCTGCTTAGGAGTACATGCAGCTGGGGGGAGGGGTTACTCTTGAACACTTTGCTTTGAGTCAGGGTCTTATTATGTATTCCAGGTATCACCTGCACTTGAGATCCTCCTGCCTCTGTTCCCCAAACACTGGAGTTACAAGAGTATGCCATTACACCTAGCTATGACCTGCATCTTAATTAACTCTAGAGTTTTGAACTTTTATTATTACATTATAACCCCAAGAGAAAGAACTATAAATGACTGGAGTTTTATGTTTCCTTATGGGTAGCAAAGACTCACATTCACAAACACTGACACTCACCTTTGGGTGGATAAAAAACAAAACAAAACAAAAACAGAGCACAGTCTAAACGCCGTACAAAAGAACATATTTTGCCCAACACTACCCTAAACACAGCTGAAGAAACAGTTGTGGTTCCTTCTCATTGAGGAGAACCAGTTAGTCATTTATAGGCCTAAAACCCTCACAGGCACTCTACCTCAAAGTAAAGCCCAAAGTCAGGCATGGCCCACGGTGCCCACTCACACCTTCAAATCTGAGACAACAACTTGCCCAGAGCATCCCTCCCCAACCACCCCAAGCCATCTACTCCATCGTCCCAGCTCTGGTCATCCTTCCCCCCACAACGGCCACCCCTAGGCTGGGATCCACTTATGTGGCACCTCTCTTCCCAGCTACAAAGCAAAGATAAGGACAGGGACTTTAGCCTTTACATGTTTAGAGAATGTCATTACTGTGGGGGAGGGGGCACAAATGTCACCGAACGTGTGTGTGAGTCAGGAGACAACTTTGGGGGGTTCTCTCTCCCGTGGGTTCCAGGGACAGAGCTCTGGTTGGTCATCCTACCTACTGACATATCTTAGCTTTGGCCATTTCTGTTTAATACCTTATCCTTACTCTCTAAGGCTCAACATTCTCAATGCTTATTTGTAGAGCAAATGAATCATCCCTTAAACTGGTATAATAGCATAGCAGAACTTGCCGTTTGTTACACACACACACACACACACACACACACACACACACACACACACCTTGCTGGGTCTGAAGAGATGGCTCAGCAGGTAAAGGTACTTGTTCTTCCAGAGGACCTGGATTAAGCGCCCAGAACCCAGGCCAGGTGTAACTCCAGCTCCAAGGGGTCACATACCCTCCTCTGGTCTCCATGGGCGTCTGCACACATGTGGCTTTCACTCACACACACACACACACACACACACACACACAAAAAAGAAAGAAATCTTAAAGTGACCCTGCTTTGCTGGACAACTACACTGTCTCCCTGTGCCCTCCCCCGCTTCTCAGGTCACAGCTCTTCTGACAGCAAGTGTGACATAAACAATGCTGTGAAGAGCACCAAGCCCAGCGCTTCCTCGAGCTCACATCTCACAAAATCTCGGCCCTCCCAGAAAAGAGAATGACAGAAACTTCAGCGCTCACCACGCACACTTACCCAGCAAGAGAGGAAGTGCAGAAATTCCTTAGACCCTGTGTCACTTCTGTCACTTCTCATGACTACACACAAGACCACGCGCGGAGACACTGCCAAGGCGCAGTTTACACCACAACTATCTGGGCTGTTTGGCAGAAATTTTTTGTTGCTATTTCTATATACGCGAGGCTTCACAGAATACCAAAAAGTTATTAGTCACGGACCAGTTTCTCCCTTTTCCTAGTTTCTGACAGCATCTGTTCTTTACACTGATGACTGTCACTCACAATGACCTTTTACACAGTGTCAACAGCTAACTTCTTATCTTAGCGATGAACTAGAAGCACAGTAGAGAGAAAATAAATAACTGATTCATTCACCTAGTATCATTACCAGTTACTGAGGGCATGCTACACATGCATGACCGCAATGCAGAGAGCGAGAAAAACGCTTCACATAAATGTCTTCCTAATGTGCGTGGGACCTCGAGTCCACTGGAACAGTATGGGCAGAGCCAAAGAAGCCAATGTAACTTTCAGCAATAATCACGCCCCGTGTGTTATCTCATGTGAGGCTACAACAGTGTCTGCAGGTGCTGCCTCTTCTTTATACACTTATATACCTTTATACCACAGAAAGCATGGATCTGCCAGGCACAGTGACACATTCTTTAATCCCAACACTTAGGAGGCAGAGACAGGCCAATCTGTGAGTCCAGGGCCAGCCATCTTGTCTAAAAAAAGATGACAGATCCTACTTGCCAGAACACCAGCTTTAACTAGCCAAGTCTTCCAAATCAGAAATCAAAAAGTATCCCACTAGGACGGGCTTCCAACAAACTGAAAACTCCCAACAGTGTCAATTCCATTCTGCTCGTGTGCAGAGCTAGGCGGACATCCCAGGGCCTGGTACATGCTAGTGCTCTCTGCACTTGGCCACATCCTTAGGCCTCACCGGTGTTTAAGGTGAACAGTTCAAAGTTATGTCGTGTTTACCTATCAAGTCATAAAAATCTTTGCATTTCCCCTTATAGGGTTGGATTATCTTGGTGCTCACTTAGTCGAACGCCTTTGTTTTATACATAATAAGGTAGATGCCCAGGAATTCCACAGACTTGGTGCTTGCTCTCCAGTTTTCCTCTGCAGACCTATAACAACAGCCCTGCTGAAGGGCAATTTTCACAGAATCCTGCAGCAAGGAGGCCTCCATGCTCAGGAGGCTGCCAAGATGGCTCAGTGTAAAGGAACTTGCCACCAAGCATGAAACTGGAGTTCAATCCCAGGACCCACGTGGCAGACAGAGGAGAATCAGTTCCTAAAAGTTGTTCTCCGATCTCCTGTATATGCCATGTGCAAACACACCAACATATACATGCAAAGTAAATAAGTAACTTTTAAGGCCTCTGGGGCATAAGCTACAATTTCCTATACAGTGACGCAATTCTCTCTACAGCATCCCTCAAGTTCAACCAGTTTACCAAAGCATCCTGTTTTAAAAATAGCATATCCCATTTTAAACAAAGTGGTTCCAATGTTGGGTTTGACTTGAAAATCTGCCCCAGCCCCTCGTCCTGCTGCCTCATCTTCTGGTCCCTGGGACAAGGATAGTTGAAGAAAGCCATCTAAACTCCCACTCCAAGCAGGAGACAAGGGCTGTGGTCCCAAGAAGACAAAGCATCCTCAACTCACTCAGTCATTTGTTCTATGATCTCTGTCCGCCACCAGCCCAGCCCCAGCCCAAGTGACCTCTGTCCTTCCAAAAGCAGCACCCCATATAACAGGCCAGATCACAGGGGGACAGGGGGACCACCCTGCTCTGGCTTGCTCTGAGCATTGTACACAGCCCGGGCTGGACTCATCAGTGACGTGTTCCCCAGCTTTCCTCCATCCTCCTAAGGCCACAGTCACTGATTCAGGAGGCTCCCTCAACTGAAAACAGAACTAATTTATGTGCTAGGAGGGTCTTTCTCCCTCACTGCAGAAACCTGTTAGGATTCGGGTGGCATAAACTAGACTCCTGGTACCACCATGTGTGCAGGCAGACAGCACTACCCGACTTGACACTTTCTTTAACCCACGCCCCCACTACTCTCTGCACTTTATTGCTTCAAAAAAAATTTTTTTAAGGCTTAAAATCTTTATGGAAAAATTTTAAAAGTTCCATAGATAACAGCGATTCACAAAGTCCAAGGGGCTTTTGAATAGTTTTTTAAAATCAGTATCAGAAAAAAAATCTCACTTCCCATTTGAAAAAAAAAAAAACACATGCATTTGTGAGGCTAACTGCTTGCAGCTATACTCAGTCACAGAATGACAGGAAAAAGGCACCACCATAAAAGGACGCCTGCTCAGCCTCTCTTAAAGCAACATGCCCAGTTAACGAGCCAGTGTGGGCAACGCGGACTGCTACAGCGGAGGTCCTAGCCACCCTGATATGTGAGTACCGGACACTTTCTCTCATGAATACTTTGAAAGCCTAACTTTTAAGGTAAAAGAGAAAGAAAAGAATGAAACTAAATAGCTAGCTGCTCAGATTTCTTTGGGGTCATTGGCAGTTCAAACTAGCTACTAAGTGAGATAGAAGCAATGAATGAAACCTTACTAACCAAAAAGCAGGGCTGGGTTTACATACTTCAGTGTGAACTCACAATACAAGAAAACATTAGCAAATAACATCAATATTTCAGTTCTTTAATATGAAGGGAAAGGAACAATGTTACTAAGACAGTGTTCCTACATTAGGATATATTTTATATACAATATGACCAGTTACACTAATTTTTAAGAGACCATTACATTTGACTACCTGGAATGCATTTATGTACAGAAAAGCCTTTTTGATACTTAATATTTCTCAGAGACTATTGGCAGTAGAAATCCTGGGGCAAAAGATTTATTTTCTAAAGCACCAAATATAGAACAGCTTTGCAAAAATATCTTATCAATTTATTCTCCCACCAGCAAAGATTAATGATCAGCCTGGTCTTTGCTGCCTCAGAAGAAAAATCATTCTAAAGACCAACTCTTAATAAGAGAAAAATAAAATCTGTCATTGGTTTCTATTATTAAGTGACCAGTAATGCTAAATAAGCCTGCATACTAACATTCTAGAAATCTTTAAAGAAAATAATAAAAATAAAGAATTATATGTAGTGATTTGTAAAAACCTCAATTTCCAGGATGAAAGCAGAGGTTTTACAGAAACGCCTAACATAAAACAAGCCATGAAGGGACTTCCTCTCAAGAATGAGGGGCTTTTGTTGATATGGTGGTGTTTTCTGGTTAAGGGCGTGAATCTTTTGGCGTCACCCTGAGTACAGCAGAGTGTAACAGTTGAGAGAGGAGCTCGGGATCAGTCCTCAAACCTAGGCTCCGGCATTTATAACTGCTTGGCCTCAGGCTGAAGTTGCTGAAGGTCTCTGGCTTCAGTTGCTTCATTCGTAAAGTGGGGAGAAATGTTTCTGCCAAGTTCTCCTAGCACCGCCTCTCGTAGTAAGTTCTGGGACACGGCTTGCCACCATCGCCGTGCCCGTCAGCCCACAGAAGGATGAAGCTAATACAATAGGCAGCATTTCCTTGCCCTATCATTTCTGTGCAGATTATTTTCTGAAGCTGTCTACTTTCTGTGATATTTTATGTGAAGCCTCAGCAGGTGCGGATGTTCACACTGTGCTTTCTAGTATCTCAGAGCGTTCGTCTCTGGGGCCTAATGGTGCTTTGTGAGCCTAAACCGACCAGAGCGTGCGGCTCCACAGAGCAGCCTCCCTCACAGGCTCACTCTATATGTGGGTGGCTGTGGAAATAAGTCCTTCTCTAAGCTACTTTTGGCGGGCTTCCTAGAGTTAATTAGGGCCACGATCAGTCACGCAGAGGAGCTCACTCCAGGACTTCCAAGCACATATGCTAGGCGTTTATATAGTGACTGAGGTTAGCAGCCTATGATGTAAAAATGCACATGCAAGGGCTGCTGAGCTTGACCTGAAGACACCAATAAACGCAGGTGTCTACAGGGAGACCTTCTCTCTGCCACGATAAGAGGTGAGGCACTGGAGGTGAGCAGTGTCCTCCCGTCTGTCCTACGCTGTTGCTGCAATTCTGGCTAGGTCAGTCTCACAGAATTCTCCACATGTAGTGGAGGAGCAAGGACTCATGGTGTCCTGCTAGCCCAAAGAGGAGAGAAAGTATGTTGTCAGAAATGGACACAGCCCTGAAACATAGCGCAAAGGCAGATCAACATCATACAAGCTATGCTGGCCTTCAGTGTTCTCTTCCAATGGAAATGGCACTGTTAAAAATAGTAAACTCCTTTCTAAATCTTCAGTCAGAGGCTGTGGACCCGTCTCTACCATGTTCTGAGCTTGAGGCTAGCCAGGAGTGCAGGAGACCCTACCTTAAAAAACAAACCAAACCCCAAATACTCAACTGTCCTTCATTTGACTTAAAACATGTCATAAGTTAATGATTACTTCATTTAGGTTCTCCCATCTTCCTCCTCCTTGTCAGACACAGATAGTAGGCACGTGTCAAAAGCTCTGAAACACCTTCCTGTTTTGTTGCTTTCCACTCATTGTGCCTCGATCTGGGAAACAGGAACTCGGGACAACACATCCTGTGTTTAATGTCATTTTTCTGGCGGCAAAAAGTGAGTTTAAACTTAACGGCTACAGCCGTGCCTGTAGCCACTGAGGCGCTCGTGTCTCTGCTGCGTGAGTAGCTGACAGAGAACTCTCCAGCAAGGATTAGGGCAGCTGAGATTTGGCCATTCTTTTTCATCTTTGGGGTCTAAGAACTGCCACTTACATCCCCACTCTTGAAACTTCACAGGAGTGCAAGAGACAAATCCACAACCTCAACAATGCTCTGTCTTCCTGGGTGGGGTGGGGTGGAGGGAGCAGAGGTTTGGAAGCTTCCAGGGACAGAGTGAAGGATGCCAGAATAAAGAGGGGAGATTGGCAGGGGCAGATTCCCAGAGGAACACCCAGTCACCAGAGGAAGTGAGGAGAGAGGCCTACGATGAAGGAAGCAGTGATGGTTAGCTTTCCGCCTGCCTGGGCCTGTGGGCCCCAGATGACGGGCTCTCCAGAGAAGAGGCCGCCAGGTCACTGCACAGCGGAGAGGAGAGAAGAAGGACTTCAGACAGCAAGGTCACAGACAGCAGGGAGGCAGATAAGGACACAAAGCTGTGGTGCAGGGTGGGCGCAGTTAAGGCTGGAGGAAAAGATCCAGCAACTGGGGAAGGATAGAGCCCTGACCTCCCAAATGATCCACACCTCGAGGAATCCTGAGCAAATGACTGAACCCGCCCTTAATTCAGCACAGCCACAAAATAAGGAGGCTTAGCTTAAAGCTTAAAGCTCCCTTCAGCTGGAAGGGTACAAAGTGCATGCTGTTTCTAAAAGCAATCTGAACCCAGAGGAGTAATTCTGGGTGCACACACCCTCATTACAAAGGCCTTTCTATATGCACAGAAGATCCCACCAATCCTGCCACATGCACACACAGCGCATCTGCCCTCCTTGTGCTGAAGTGGGTGTGATAACAGCCACCTTTAAATCCTTACAGTAACTTACAGTGACATCACCAGCTCTGATAATTATTACGCCACTGCTAAGCTGCCAAAAGCTACATAAGGGATAATTACTGAAAGGTTAAAAAAAAAATCTGGAGTATGTCCAGCTCCAAATATACATGACAGTGCTCAACCAAACACCCCTCCCAGACACCCCCATCCATTCTAACAGGCAGAGCCCCAATAAGCTGTGCCCACCAGAGTCTGACACCTGAGAGGCACCAAGGGCAAACTCAGACAGGTGGACACCACTCTGCTGTCCTGACCAGGTCCCTGTGCTGTCAGTGGTTGGAGGCAGGCATCTCAAGGAGCTGATTACTCTGGTCCCTTGATTTGTCACACTTCCAAAAGCTAAAGAAATCAAGTTCCCTTTGAGCAGGCTGATCATGCTCAACACTACCGTGAATAAAATCAATGGATTCTGTTCAATTTGAGGATAGGATACATGAGAAAATTAGAAAACAGTCAACAGACATAGACACAGCTATCAAATCAGGATTCAGAAATGACTGCATGGTGAAGAAACCACTTAATAACAGATTTACTTAACCAGGGCACAGTGGCATGTCCTGCTTAGTGGCACATGGGAATGGACAACTGGGCAAATTGTCCATATTTGGTGCTCCTTCTGCAAGCTGACAGAACACTTGCCAACTGCCCACTGTACAGGCAGACAGCACACACAACAGCTGTTAGCCAACTAAAAGGGGAACAAATGCTGACCTCATGCTGCAGGTGTTGACGCTGGGCTAAACTCAGACGTCCCTGTTAAATGAGAGCAAAGATGCATGGACACACTTGACAAGTGCTCATGCAGCTAGGTAATCAGAAAAGAGCAAGGCGTGGTTTCTTCCCTCCCAGGAGTAGCTCCTTATCAAAGGCATTTAAGTAGCCTTGGCTACTGGCCTGCTGGGTCTGTGCTACTCTCTGTCCCCTTAGAGGACATCCTGGTATCCCATCATCCTGTCTTCACGTCCCTCCCGGTATCCCATCATCCTGTCTTCACGTCCCTCCCCATATCCCATCATCCCGTGTCTTCACATCCCTCCCGGTATCCCATCATCCTCTGTCTTCACGTCCCTCCCCGTATCCCATCATCCTCTGTCTTCACGTCCCTCCCGGTATCCCATCATCTTCTGTCTTCACGTCCCTCCCCGTATCCCATCATCCTCTGTCTTCACGTCCCTCCCCGTATCCCATCATCCTGTCTTCACGTCCCTCCCCGTATCCCATCATCCTCTGTCTTCACGTCCCTCCC
>LOJH01020556.1:0-20695 GCA_001685095.1 Ellobius talpinus
GGGAACTTTTCACCTAGTTTGCATGAGGCAAGGGAGGGGGCTTATCTCTGGAGGTCAGATGCCTGACTCAGGACAAGCCCTAACTTGTTCATTCCTGACTACGCCCTTCTGGCCTGGGACAAGCCTTGAGTTGTTTGTTTCTTAAGCCTTGCAATATGGCATTACAGTGCAAGCTATAAGCTGGGGTCTTTTAGGGCTATAAGCTGGGGTCTTTCAATGCCCATCTCTCGCCCTTCACTTAGGTAACTCTCCGCTGTTATTAACAACAGGAGGCTGACAGCTAGAGCCAACAGAGGTAGGGAACCAAAAGAAGAAAAGACTAGGAGCCCAGAGAGTCATTGTTTAGCTGGGACACCATGTGAACATCCCCAAAACGGTTTTCAGAGAGTCTGCAGGTCGCGGGTGACAGTGGTGACTCAGGGGGACAAAGTCTTGCCCTAGGGTGGGACAGACAAAGCCTAGAACTGCAGGTGACCAGTAGAGAGTTTGACGAAGAGTGAACAAGAGCTCAGGAAGCTGAAAAGGGCCACAAAGAAACCACGTCTCCAGAATGGCCCGATTAGGGACAGAGAGAGAGCGAATGAGCTTGAGACTGGACAGGTGGGCTTGGAAATTACCGTGCCCATATTATCTTCGGACTAGCTGACTCACAGAGAGAAGGAAACCTTGGAGAGAACCTTGGAGAAGCGTGAGCTTCTTTCAGGGGCAGAGGAAAAGAATCCAAAGTGTTTATAAATTTATGCAAGTGAAGAATTCTGATTCCTGAAATAACTGAGTAAGGTAGAAGATGGCAAGGAAAGCAAAGCGCACAGCCATGCAGATGAGAGGGAAGAGAGGGTGGTACTAGGTGATGCTGAGGGCCCAGGAAGGCCGGGAATCCAGGAGCGGGCAGGTGACTGGGAATGGTGAGAACGGGGCAGCTTAGGCAGCAGGAATGTGTTCTAGAGTCCACTGGTGACGAGCAAGGATTCAGCTGTTTGCTCAGCGAACATTTTTAGAATATCTGTATATCATGGCACTACTCTAAGGACCTTGGGGACAGAGAGAGCAAAGCTGCATGGGAAAGCTTCAGATTGAGGAAACAGGCGGGGCTGTCCCTGGGCTTCTGGGAGACACCCAGGATGCCAGGAAAGGTCAAAGGAGAAATGATGGCGAGAAAGGCTGCAGAGGTAGGTCAAAGGAAAGCCTTGGCTGGGATGTGGCTCAGCTGGAAGGGTGCTAACCTACATGACTGAGACTCTGGGCTTAGTTTCAAGCACAGCCATAAATCAGGCGTAGTGATTCACACCTGTGCGCCCAGCGCTTGGGAGGTAGAGGCAGGAAGGTCGGTTCAGTGCTAACCTTGGCTACTTAGGAAGCTGAATTTTGTTCAGTCTGGGATATGTGGGACCTTGTAACTGAAAGAGGAGGAGAAAAGAGAAAAGCAGAGACTAGGCGTGCAGTCATGTGACTCCTAGCACACCCCTTTACAGAAAAGGTATAAACTGATGACTTCTGAATGCAGCATGCACAGTATCTCTTTTACAGTCTAACACCACCCTGCCGCTCTGGATTTTCTGTCCACCTCGCCTGGAAATTATGTGTACACTTAAATCTGCATGTGGAGGGAGGGAGTTTGTATAGCACTTCCGCATAATTACAAGGTCTTTTGTTTCTCCAGTCTTTTAACTGTGACTGTACAACTACAGGTCTCTTTATGATTGTTATCTCAGGGGTGCTTGCAAAATTATTTGAAAACCAGCTTTTCTAGAAAAGTGGGTCCATCTTGCTTGGGGACTACATCATAAGTAACTCCCAAGCAGAGACTTGTAGTCACACGTCGCTCTTCAGAGAAGTGTTTTCTCTGGACGAAGAGGTTCTCCCTACTAGGAGCCATATGCAAACCCTCTAAGGAGGCAGTGCTAGAAAACGTCATATACAAATGGAGTGTCACGTCTCTTTGTCAGGGAAATGGCCAGACTACGCCAGTCTTCTGTCCTGATTACAGGATAGCACTGCTGTGTTTGCTGTTTCCTGTGCAATGGGTCCAGCAGGATACAAGCTTCCATGACAAGCCAAGGACACGCTACAGTAAACCCTTCCTGGGTTATACTAATCACTATATATAACCCCAGGCTATTCCTAACCCTTCTTTATCGCAAGTCTATTGAGCTCCACGAAAGCATTTTGCCAAGATAATAAACTACAGCACATTGGAAGAATTCAGTACCGGTGTGTGTGTGACTGCGAAAAGTACTAAGTTCTCCAACAGTACTAAGATAGCCAACAATCCTAAGATTTTTCTGCACACTGCTGCCCCAGAGGCCTCTGGAGTATCTTCCACCACTCTCCTAAGAACCCTCAGCCTCAAGCAGAAACCCAATGATGAACATCAGCCGCCAGGAACCTCTGAGTCCTCATATGACGGCCCATGTCCTCTGACGGGTGGATGTCTACTCTGTACTCATCTTTACACAGTGCCATAGGCCATTCCTAGCTATATTTTATTGTGAGGCCATGGCAGCTCAGAGAAGGAACTTCAACATGATACAGCCATATTAAGAGGGGGATTCAAAAACAGATATGTGATGGCAAAGCCTATGCTTAAAGAATATTTCTAATGTGTGATCCAAACTGAAATACTGAGGATGGAAAGGGAGCCAGCAGCTAACAGGTGAGCTGGGTTGACCTACATTAAGGTTAATACAGTGTTCTTTCTCATCTCATAGGGTGAGATATGGGCATGAATGGGCAGATTGGGTCTCTGTGTTCATTTTAATGAAGGCCAAGACAAATTTCTATCAAGTCTTCCTCAAATTACTGTTTTTTTCTCCTATAATTTCTAATCCTGCTAAATGTGCTGGAGTTACTAACTCCAAAGTCATTTTTAACTTAATAAAATTATATGCCTATTTTAGAGAGCAAAGACAGAGAGAAAGCTGGGCGACATGTCGGACACCCCAGTCCCAGAAGCGACTGGCAGATGGCTGAGTGAGATTTCCAATCGAGAAAGGAGACAGACACGATAAATCAAGATGGGAGAGGATGGGATCTAAGGGCAGCACGAGGGGTGGAGAATGCAGTGATCGCCTGGAAGGCCTGCCATACCAGGGAGCTCAAAGGTAGGCAGACAGGATGCTGAGGCAAGAGCTCTGGTCAACCACTCAGAAAAGACTGGGTATTTAAGTGGACTTGAATCCAGTGCTGGCTCCAGTCTGATCCATAGGAATTGCATCTTTCCATTTGTTTCTTTATTTGATAGAATAGAAGGGACAACACTGACCTCCCTGAGTTCTCACAGGAATTAAATGAAACAGTTTCAATGTAAAGCATGAGCTTGCCACATTACAACAGACAAATACCCTGGGAGGGCAATCGCCAAAGAACAGAAAAGGCAAAATAAAGTCTGTGAGATTTAGTGCCTGGGGATAGGGAAGGCCAGATGGGAGCCACAATGTCTCCCTGCCATCTGGCTTTAGTGACTAGGAAGAGAGCAGAGCCATCATGACAGACTGACAGACAGGACCAGGGGTTATGAGGAACTATAGGAAAACTTGGGAAGAGTTTTCTTTGTGGTGAGCTTGCAGGGCCATCTGGATGGAAACTCTTGTGCGGTAATGACAAGCAGACCAAAGCTTGGTGAAAAGTCTTTTGGCCATATAGGTTTGAGCATGCCGTGTAGAGGGAAAAGGAATCAGCTATTTGTCTAGCTAACATTTCCAGAGACCCCGCTGCATTCCAGCTCTGCTCTATGGAACCCTTGCTTCCTGGAAACGGAGGACTAGCTAAAGGAACGTGCCCGTGCTAACAATAAGAGTCCAGCATATGGAGATGGATCCAAGCCTTGCTCATTGTCCTATAACTGTAAAGAGACACCATGACCAAGGCAACTCTTCCAAAAGAATCTATTTAATTGGGGCCTCGCTTACAGTTTCCAAAGGTTAGTTCATTGTTGTCATGGGGGGGAGCATGGCAACATGCACGGTGCTGGAGCAGCAGCTGAGAGCTACATTGTGATCCACGACAGATAAGGGGGCGGGTGGCAATGCCAGGACTGGCTTGGTCCTTTGAAACCTCAAAGCCAATGTTAGTTATACATCTCGTCCAGGAAGGAAAGTGGAGAAAGGGAGAGGGAGGGGTTTAAAAAAGAGTGAAGAAGGGCCACAGGCCTTTTACGGTGTAGCCTCTGTATTGAGCAGGAAATCCTTTCAAACAGTTATATTCCCTGGTGACTAAACATTCAAATACATGAGCCCATGTTAACCATTCTCATTCAAACCAAATGTGTATCTCAGGCACATTTATCTCAAGGACAGATGGAGACACACCGTCTCAGCTACCAGATCCTCACCTGGGCTTTGGCCTCCTAGCCTCTGCTTCATTAAGAATCAATGATAAACAGTGCAGGGGAACCACATTTTCTGCTTGTGGCTCTGTGACAAAGCACAGAGGAAAAGCGCCGCCTTCTGCTTTAGATGCTTGTGAGGCATCTTTAGTAACTGCTCCGAAGTCCCCTGTTCAGCTTGTCAAATACCACGTTTGTTCACAGGACCCGTTCGGGGAGATAGAAACCAGGGTCTATTCCAGCTGTTTGCCCAAGGCAAGTTAATTAATGACTGAGCTTCGCTTTCCTCGTCCATAAAATGTAAAGAGTGCTTCATGCTGCAGGCCTGGCTATTACTGCTTATAGTGAGACATATACTGAGACACTCAGCTGCGAGTCTGTGTGAGACAGCGCAGGAAACACTGGCTGGGGTTCCTGTGTCCAAATGGGGGCCACATCCATAGTGATGACTGTTCTAACATTCTGACACCTAAAAACTGGTGAAATTAACTCACATAACGCATCTAACCCAAGATAGCCCAAAGTCTTTCCTACTCCTCAAGTCTGGTAATTTTTACCCTTTTCTCCTAAGCACTGGAAATAAACCCTGTTTCTTCTCATGCTAGGCAGCCACTCTAAGCTACATTTCCAGCCCCAGACATTTCTATTTTAAAGCATTTTCCCACTTTCAAGTATGTGTGTGTGTAGTTTATGTATGTACGCATATTGCATGTGTGTGTACATGCATGTAGGTTCTCTTGAGCATGTATGCATGTATCCATGTCCCAAGGTTGAGGTCAGGAATCATCTTAAATGTCTCTTCTACCTTATTCCGAGAGACAGGGACTCAATGAAACCCAGAGTTTACCAATGCAGTTTGTCTAGCTAGCCAGGTTACCCTGGGGGGTCCCCTGCCTTTGCCTTTCAAGACTGAAATTGCAGATGGGCTGACAAGACCACTTAGAATTTGCACAGATTCTGGAGATCTGAACTCCAGTCCTCACATGTGTACAGCAAACACCTCAGTCATTTTACTTTTTATCTGAGCCAGGGTCTCACAAAGGTCTCCAGGCTGCTCTTGAACTCTCTCTAGAGCCTAGGCAGGCCACCTTTCTCAGGCTCCCAGGAAGCATCCATTACACAACTATACCACCGAGATCATCATTACATATTCATCAAACCTCAGTTCAGAGTAGGGGTGCAGCCATGGGTGGCTCCTTGCTACAGTGCTCAGACCTCCTGGTTAGCGCTTAGCAAACGCTGTCTGTGATTATCTCCTGCTTTATGAAAGGCAGTGTCTTGTGAGGATTCGGAAAGTATCTGGTCTATTGTCGGCTAAATCCCTGCTGCTGATTATTTTCTCAGCCGTTCCGACATTAACCTGAAGAGTCTAGAAAGGCAGGAGAATGCCATAGTGGTTTGTGTTCTTATAGAGAACAGAACTTTTGATGTGATGAGGACAATGGTCGAAAGGAATGGGGATAAGGCAGATACAGGAACCAGGGCAACCTCCAAAGCCACGGCTGGGCTGTGAACTGTGAGCAGGAATAGCATCACGGCTGGGCTGTGAACTGTGAGCAGGAATAGCATCACGGCTGGGCTGTGAACTGTGAGCAGGAATAGCATGTAGGCCAGGACGAGCTGGAGGCCGGCAGGGTTTGGGGCAGATAGGATGCATATGCCAGACAGGTGAAGACAAGCCTGGGAGGCCAAACATGATGCTTACAGGCTTAACAAGTCCACAGCATAGACAGTGCCCTTGGGCAGCCACTAGGTACCACGATGCCACTTTGGACCACCTGTGGCTTCATCTCCAAAGGCTGGTCAAGATTAAATATGAGAAGCACTTGCTTTCTAGAGAAAATGGACATTTTTTTACTGCTCTCTGGTCACGAGAAGAACTGGTTTAATGACAGTGTCTTTTCCCAAGTGTTAATGGATTTAAAGGAGTAATAAACATCTGATAAGCAATATTGAGAGAACTTCCACTGTTTTATATCAGCATATTAGCAGACTGCTTCTACAATCATTCAACTAAAAAGGTAATTTTTTAAAGGTGTATTCAAAACTCTGCAAGGAAGTAGTTAAGCAAAGTAATTGAAGTAATTTCCTTAAGTTATCCGAAGGAAAGCAACTCAGAAAATTTGAGAAGGCCACAGTTTAGTAAAGGAGCAGGGCAAGCACTTTCCTGTCTTACAGTCCAAAACTCACCCCACTAGACCAACAGATCAGGCTTTCAATGAACAGGGTGCCCTGGAGGAGCCGAACTGCTTGATAAACTGTGCCTGGGGACGCAGGGAGAAGAACAGGTCAGCCAGCCCCAAATGCTTCAGCTCACTGTTATTGCTTGAACGGAAAGTTGCAATCTGGACAATGCACTGTGAAATCCCACAGACCTGAGCACGCATGCAGCTTTCCATACATAAGATCCCTAAGGGTTATATTTGCTTATTTTGTCCTATATCATTGGGCAGTTAATACTAACAATGCAGACATTTTGGGAGGGTAAGACACAAGGTACATGCTTCACAGAGCATCTAAAACACCAATAAGCTATTGCTATGCTCTCTTTTTTTAATGTTCTACCCAGGACTTTTTGGTTATTGGTGTGGTGCTATTGTGGTAGTGCCACTTGCCCACTCAAGCACCCTCACCCTGATCTATACCCCAGCCCTTAAACTGCATGTGTTGTGTCAGGTAATAATCAAAATACTCATATTTGTTTTTCTTATCAGTTATATAGACCTCATAAAAAGAATTTTAGTTATAGTATGGAGGCAAAGGCCACTAAACTGATTTCCACTTCCAATCTGTGTATCTAGCAAGCATGTCAGTGGGATTTTCTCAACTATTCAAATCCTGAGCGGTCTGATAAAATTTTACTTTTTCTGGCTTAATAAAAAAAATGAAGAGAAATTAAGCGTGAATACCTTGGTGAAAGACCTTGAAAACTGTGTGCCTGTGTATGCAAGTGTGTGTACATGTGTATGCATTTAGTTAAGTACTGATCCATGGCAGAGTCTGTGTGTGGGGGGGGGATTAATGTGCACTTTCTATATCTGTGCAAGTACACTTTTAGGTCATAATGAATGAAGAGTTTCTCCCCCGATGGTCTCAAAAGAACCCTTTCAAACTCCTAGGGATTCGTTCAGCCAGGAAGAAGATCATTTGAGAATTATTCCACACTAAACATATGCACGATTGCCATTTGCATTCTTTAAGCAAGGTCCCTGCATTTTAACAGGCATTTCTTTAAAATGGTCACTTTAAGTACCTGAGGTTGATGGCACTTAGTCACACTTGCTGTATAATTGCTGCAAACGTACTTTGCATTGTGGTGGTAAAGTGCTGAGGGGGATAAAGGCCTTCCTCAATGCACCACAAATCAAGATTGAGGAGGCTTTTTGTTTTTTGGAGGTGCTGGGATGGACATGAGAGTCTCATGTTAGGCAAGTGCTGTCACTGAGTTACATACACCCCCATTCCTCAGCACCGACTTCATGACACCTTAATGATCATCTGATTTTAGATAAAAGATTTAAACATGTATACTGCATGATAAGTTTTCTGTGTTTATGTGTGAGCCGATGCAGGCTTCCAGCTAACAACCTGACTTAAGGGGTTGAGTAGCATAGGATTGAGCCACGAAGTCGCAGCTCGTGGCCAGCTAGTGAGAGATGTGAGCCCTCACAGCAAGGCAGCAGGGCCTTCTGCTGCTACCACGCTCGCAGCATGGTACATGGCTACATTTACCTTTCTTTGGTCTGGATTTCACTGGCAAGCACTCCTTTCTTTCCATGGCTGCTTCTCTTTCTTTCCATCGTCGGATCTGTTCCTCTCTCATCTTGTAAAACAAGATCTGCTTCTGCTCTTCGCTGAGCTCTGCCAGCAGGTCAGGGTCTATGAACATATCTGACAGTATCTGTTTCAGCATGCTTGCTGATTGCAAGAACGTCTACACCTGCAACAAAAGCTTCTGGAAATGACGTATGCCACCAGCAGGCTGTGACTTGGGCACCTCCACAGACCTTCCCAGAGCTTGGAACACCTGGCAGTAGCAACCCACTGGGACAGGAACTCAGCGGAGAGGTTTCTTTCTTAAATGTTGTTCAGTGGACAAACCTGCAAAGAATATAACAGCTCAAATCAGGCAATAAGATGTACAGATTCTAGATGGAAGCAGGCTAGTAAAGAAAGCCAGGAGGAAACACAATATAGTTTTTTATTTCAAAGAGAAAGAAGAGAAAAGGCCAAGGTCATGTTTGGCTAAGAGTTTGTATAACCTCTATTCCATAATAGATACTTTATCAGGAAAACCCTAACTTTGAACAGGCTGATCTCAGGAAAACAGAAATTTAACAGAAAGAATCTGGCTGTTTGGCACACGGGACTCCAAGGTTTTGAGGTAAAGGAGTAAGTAAATAAAGTAAACGACTCCTTGACATTCCCGGAGCATTCATAGACAGCCGCGTTCTGTGACCTCAGAGGCTGATGCCCACAGAATGGGACAAAACGCTAGCGACAGATGAGCTCTATAACCTCTGTTCTACCCCATCTGTAATCATGTGGACAGTATTAGAGGGTCAGAGAGAACTGAAAATCAAGGTCTCCAAGAGCCAAGGGCGCATTCCTCTCATCCCTGGTCCAGAGTCCGCTGATAAGAAAATCAGTACCTAACTGTTGCAGGCACTCAAATACTTAGCAGAAGTCATCTCACTCCGTCCACTCTCTGACTCCAAGAGGCCAGTCCCATTTTACAGATGAGAAAGACAACAACAGGGAAGAGGCTTGAAACATGGCAGTTACTAAATCCATTGCATTGACTAACTGCTACAAATTCACACCCAGAAGCAGGGTGTGATTGCACTTTTAACATTTCAAAACAAAGACTAGAAAATCTCCCTGGGATGAGAATTGCAAATGTGGAGATATCTTAACAAGTGTAGAAGCCCAACCCTAATCAACTTTAGATAAGCTTAGAGGAGGCCAGAGAAGAAAACACTCCACCCAGGAAGGAGGCTGAGCGGACTGCCACACTGGCCTCCCTCAGGTTTTCTGCTTGCCAGTTAGATACTTTGTCTCCCCAGTGGCCCTTCCGTGGTGGCAGTCTGTGAAGAGGGAAGCAAACTCCTTTTGTAGCAAACAGAGACCTCAGGCACTGAGGTTAATTAACCAGTTTCGTTTTGTAGTCCTGAGCATTAAACCCTGTCCCTTGCACATGCTAGGCATTTTCTCTGCTGCAGAGCTATAGCTCAGCCCTCTTTTTGCTTTATACTTGGAGACAGACTCTAAGTTGCCCAGGCCAGTTTTGAATATACTCTAGACTAGGCAGTTTTTGGCCTTCTGTACTGACTGCCTCTGTCTCCCACATAACAGAGATTATAGACCCTGACACCAGGGCCAGCTTAATCATTCTTGAAAAACAGACAAGGGGTTCCTGGTGTTCTGGAAGAATACGAAGGAAACCCAGGTAACAAGTGTCTGTGGGTGTTGACTATGTGCACCAGACTGGATTGATGACTCACTCCGGAGGACTCTCCTCAAGGCTTTCCCACTGCAGATCCCCAACCCAGAGTGCCCATGGGATACCACAAAGGACACCAGCTCGGACTCTCAGCTTTGCCTCCTGTGATGTTGGGAGGTCACTTGACATCTTTGGACTCAGTTTCCCAATCCATAAAATTAGTCTGGGAATCTTTGTAACTCGTGGACTGTGACTTAAAAATCTACCTTGAAGTTACCGAGACAAGTACAGGAAATAAAAATAAGGAAATGAACCAGCCAGGGGTTTTCTTACTTTCACTCCGACAAGCCACCCAGTCATGTTTGGGTGTCATTCTGAGTGCAGTTGTTTGAGATGCAACACAAAGCGCAGCTCCACCAACTTGTTGGTCTTCTCCTGGGCGCTGTTCTTGAAAAGAACAGATAAGAAGCAACAAGCCCACACCTGTTGCTTGCTCTAAAACTTTCTAAAGAGTTCTAAATTTGGATAAGTTCCCAGGATACCTGAAGATCTGGTCTGACTTTCACACGTTCTGTTTTTCTGTAACACAATTGTATTTGTATTTAATATGGAGCCTAATAATAATAATACCCAAACCACACCCTAATCTTTCATAAAAATAATGTGGTGTGTATATCAAGTATATCCCTAAAGTTAAGAACTAGTTTAAATTCGATTTATCTTTTAAACATCTACCTCTGTCTTCAGGCTTTGGGTTTTTTTATTCAGTTTTTTCTTATTCGCTTCTATGGTGATTTTGAGAATAAAATCAATTGCAAGTGGGGAGGGCTGTTGGATGCTTTGTAAATGCTCTCAAGTACCTAGAAAGTCTGTTCGCGCCAAATCTTCACTTAAGTATGTATTAATTAAATTTAAAAATTATAAATAATTACACTGTTTTGTTAAGAGAGGCAAAGAGAAGCTTGTTGGAGAGCTGAGGAACGAGCAGTTACACTGCTTCTCTGGAACCATAGGGAAGAGAGACACCATTGAGAAAACCTACAAACACCTAAGACCCATGAAGCCCTGGGACAGGAGCGGCCCGGGATTGGCTCAACTGTCTGGACCTGGGTTCTGGATTGAGCCTTGATCCAGAACGCAGGGAGAGGATACGACTCGCCCCTCCCTGTACCACGTGGGGGCGCCAGTGCTAGGGTGTCCCTGCACCGGAACGCGCTCATGGAGTTCTGCGTGGGCTGAAACCGGTTTCCAGGGCTCTCTGTCAGGAGAGACCCCTGGATCGGTACTGATTTGCCGGTACTGGGGCCGGGACCCAGCAACTGCAGAGGACCCAGACCCTCGCAGGTGGCTTCTGCTGGTTGCACCTGCCCCAGACCGGTGTAAACACTCACCGCGTGTGCTCACACACTGCCCGGACCCCACAACTTCCCCAGAAAGACGCCAAGTCGCCACCGATTCTCCTCCCACTGGAGGCACGCGGCACATCAATTCCAAGCTCCCCTATCCTAAGGCCACCACTCACCCGGGCGAGGCTACAGACACTGGACACCCTATAGAGGACACCGGCCGCAGCCGCTGTCGCCGGTTCCGCTGGGCATCTGAGCCCGCCCTGAGCACAGTGGAGGAGGGACCGGAGGGACAGACGCGCGGGGGCCAAGGTCTCACCACCCTTCTAGCCTTGGCCCCTGTGCTATTCCCCTCGCGCTGGAGACCCACCTCCCGGGTCCTACTGCCAGCTCACCCGGGTCACCTACCTGCTCAGGACCCTGAGCAAGGTGGCCCAAGCACCTGCCACCTTCAGATTGCCTCCGGCAGCTGTCCGGGAAAAGAAGAGAGGACAGGCTGAGACCCAGCCAAGAGGGCAGGCTGGGCAAACACTAGGGCCCAGAAGGACCACAGCGTCCAGCTGAGAGCCCTGGCCCGCCCCGCCGCGCCCACATGCCGGGGTGAGTGACTGGGCGCTCCCTCCGTGCCCCACCCGGGTGCTGGAGACGCTCCAGTGCCACTAGGCTAGGCTTGGCTGCCTCGGTCCAGCAACAGGAAGGCAATCAATCCTTGGTTAACCCAGAGCGCTGTCTGCAGTCTGGGATAGTTTGTCCCGCCATCTCAGAGGAGTTCAAGGAACTTACTACAACAGCCTGGCCCTCTCCAAACTCAGCTTGCTAGGTGGAGGCCGCGGAGGCGGGCAGGCCCTTCTGGGAACTTGGGTCCCGCGCAGGCCAAGTTGGCTCTCTCCACTTCTGTGCCTGCAATTCCGCAGCTTGCTTTCCCCTTTTTCTTTTGTTGACATTAAGTAAATTATCAAACTCTGAGGCATGTGTTACTCCAGGAGTGGCACGATCAAGGAGGAAAGCTTAGTAGAGTGGAAAGGTGAACAGGCCTCTTCTGTCGGAAAGGAATGTCAGGGATGTGTGGAGGGAAACAGCGCTGGGTGGGGGAGGAACGACCTAGGACCACCATCTGTGGGTACTGAGAGAAGCTCTATAAACCAGAAGCATGTGTGACTTTATGCAGCCTATACAATCAGTTTAGAAACCTGACATGTTGGCCCCATGTTTGTCTTAGGCTTTCCCAGATGCAGAAAATCTTAAGGCAAGGCTTAGTCTTTGCTGTATTGAATTGCATGTGAGGATCCCTGGCCCAGGACTTAGTCTCCACTGCATTAAATTGCATGTGAGGTGCTTTAGAATGGCCTGTCTGCCTCTGCATCCTGGCTGCATCTGCTCAGCCAGTGTCCTCACGCCCCCTGGATGGAAGCTAAGGAACTGGCCCATCAGCCAGCTAAGTCTCATGGGACACTGATGCTATCATCGGTTATCATCCTCCACACTCCTTCTGTCTCCGTGTCCTGACAAGCCAGTCTTGACAGCAGTGTTCCTGCTCCCCCATCAGCCTCGCAGTTTCCCACTCAGGGTAGGAGCAGTGCCTGGCCCACTCGGCTGTCGTGAGAGTTAAGTGAGACAATGCATGCAAAGTGCTCAGAGCACAGCTGGCTAACATGTTCGAATGCATGCAAAGTGCTCAGAGCACAGCTGGCTAACATGTTCGAATGCATGCAAAGTGCTCAGAGCACAGCTGGCTAACATGTTCGAATGCTCGCTGCATGCCAGAGACTATAGAGGCCTTTGCACAAAGTATTCAGAAGAGTTTCTGGCGTGCAGTAAGTATCCAAACACAGTAGCTCATATTATTCCATACCACATGCTATAATCTCATGTTCCCATCATCTCATACCAAGACTATGAACTTTGTCTTCCAACTTACCTCAACTCTAGGCTATCCCCAGCCATCCCAGTCAAAGCATACACCAGCTGTACCAGCATTGGCCTGTGTGCCCAGTAGAACATAGCGGAAGTGATGGCATACCATTTCCTAGGTCAGTTTCTGGTAGAGGCAAAGATTTGTTATCCCAGCACTCAGGATGCTGAAATAGAAAGATAGCAGTTCAAGGCCAGTGTAAACTACTTAGTTGCAATGTGAGCCTGGACTCAGAGAGAAAGCATATCTAAAAGCAACAATGAAAAAGAAAAGTCTGTAGTTCTGTCTGTCTGTCTGTCTCTTCCTCCACCATCCCATCTCCTTCACCCTCTGTGTCTCCCATACCCTTAAAACATTCATGCCGAGAGATAAGAATGTCCATATCAAGTGATCCATTGGAGAAATCCATCCATTGGAGAAATCCGCCCGGAGAGACACTAAGGAAAACCCACACAAGTTATCTCAGGAGATCCTCAGCTGCCCTCACGCTTTTCAGCAACTACATCACTGGCCTGCAGCTTCACTGAAAAGTTAGGATATGGCTTACTTAAGCCACTCCCATACTCCTGATCTGTATATACTTCAAGACAGGTCATTGTATTATATTGTATTGTAGTAAGTCAGTAATTTGGGGGTAGCTTGTTACACAGAAGTGAATAACCAATTCACCCTCTCACTGGACTTCTTTCTAACCCAAATTTAATAAGCATTGGTGTACAGAAAATGCCCTGGATAGTTTATTTAAACACTGAGCCCATACTTCATCCCAGAGCTATGAAATAGAACATTGCATGGCCCCGGCATCTGCACGTCAAATAAGTACCTCAGGTGATCCAGTCAAAGGCAAGGCCTCAGAACCTGTGCCCCAGGTCATCCAGGCCGAGAGTGGAGCTGCTAAGTTACTTCTTTCCAATAAATAATTGATCCAGCTCTGATCCACCATTCAGTTGCTGAAGCATTTTCAATGCCTGCCCTCTCTCCTGCTCAGAGAATTAAGGGCAAACTGCTGGCCACCTTGTACAGCCAGGACAGCCCAACACTGAGCTCTTCAGCCTCATGGCCTTGCTGCCAGATACCCTGCCTTTGTGTTATCTGGTTTGTTGCAAGCCTTAAGCCACAGCCTCTGCAGCTTCACACTGGGCCCATTGTCTAAAACACCTTACTCTAGGTACACCTTAGAGACATCTCGCCTCCCCTAAAGTGTCAACCTTTAGGACATTTCTTTGCTTTCTCCTCTTCTTCAGACTTAGAAACAGCCCTTATTGCACTCATTTATATCAAATTTAGCAACTAACACACCTGAGAGACGTTTCATGGTAGGGGTTGGGCCATATGGTGACAGCTGAGAGACTGCAGAGTACTTGGCTTCAGTCCCTGATACCATGACACTGCCACACACGGGGCTACATACAGACTTCAGAACTCCTTTGAAACCTTGAATGTCATCAGTGCCTCAATGGCAAGGACTAATACCTAGGGTAAGCACCGGTATCCAAAACCTGAGAGTTGAATCAATGCCAGTCCAAATGAACACAGACTAAACACAAATATGGTTACAATTTACTCAACGCAGAACCAAGACTTCCATTGTACCTCTTTATGCCTTGCAACTCTTTCCTGCGCTTGATACAGTCTCTTCCCTCTGGCATTTGCATTTGGTTGAGGACCTCACCAGGGGCTCAGAACTGCTGAGGACAACACACAGTGCAATATGGGTATAAGTGTATGGAGGCCAAGCACAGGGATTAGGATATGTAAGGCGACCCCTGGAGTTGTGCTAAATGGAAACCCTGTTGTATCCAGGAAGATAAGAAAATCACTTAGTCATTTTTCTAAATTAAACAATTTATGTTTAAGTTGCCCAGAAAATGGAAGTTATCCTTTCTATATAAAACACAATATAATAAGCACCAATAATATTTCCCTCTCATAGTGTGTTCCCAGCACTAGAAACCTAGACAACTTCCATGAACTCTTTAAGAAATGAGGTCTATTTGTCTCACACTGAATGTGAGCTAGACAGGAAAGAGAAATACCAAACATTTTCAGTGTGCTGAAAAATGACGAAACCTTAAATCATAATCAATTCATCAGTCTGAAATAACAATATTGTAAACCAGCTGTTCCCATCTTTCTGTCTGCAGTTAGATGTCATGTTGATTTATTTTAGATCCTTCATGACTAGGGGCAAGGCTTTCCCTCAGGGTAATAAAGAGCAAGATCAACTGTTGGCTTTTCGTCCATTTATGAGGTCAGTTGTTTGCCTCCTTTTCCGTGAGCTTCATTCTCAAACCCCAGATCTCATTTGTCAGGATCTGCACATGGTGCCTTGTGTTTCTGTAATGCCATGGAAATGGCCTATGACCCAGAACTGCCGAGCTGAGGCTATGGCCTGGAATTAGACGATAACTCAAGGGGGTCTGAAGCTTCCTCTAATAACCTCTGGTTGCCACTGCTTTTGTACAACGCAAAGCTGCAAGGGACGGCAGAAACATGTCATCCATAGTCTCCTGCCTCACCCCTGGGTCTTTCCAGATCCTGCTGAGTTGAACGTCAATTATCTCCCAGAGTCAGAAACAGTTTGCCATAGTATAACCAATCCCTGACATGCAGTCTTTGCAAAGATCACATGAATTTCTACTAGTTTTGTGCTGGGATTTATGCAAATGAACACTTAAAAGTGATTTTTAAGCAATGTTTAAAACAACTCAGTGATATCTTTCTTAAAACTTTGCCACACCACCTCCAGTGTTGTCTATGTGACATAACATATGTCATTATGCCGGACGGGAGCTACATGTCCTATGGGACTAGACTTCCTGGAGGTCAATGGCAGGCGGCCCGGTATTAGCCACCGCTGAGGCATAGACGGGTTTCTCGATTAGCTGGCTATGCGACATACGGGCTTTGCACAATCTCTTTTATAATAATGACAGTCTTTATATATACAAGACAAGGATTATCTCTTCAGAAACAGCTCTGGGATAGGGAAGCACAGTATGGGAATGTATAAGACTCCAGTAGAACCCTTGTCATACATGGGGGTGTATGATGAGCAAGGGAATAGACGGGTTAATGTTGATGGACAAAGAATGTTATATTATACTCTGAACTTTATGGATAGGCTTGCTAGATCCCAACACCCATGGTGTCTGCTACATAAGAAGGTACTAAAAAGTACATATCAACAGGTGCAGAGAACTGATTAGGCATATTTGGTCACTAGATGAGATTAAAAAAAGGGTTAGAAAAAGGAAAGGCCATGATAGCAATAATGAGACAGAAACTTTCTATTCATGAGATAAAGCCACTTGTTTGAGGTTTACGTTCCCAAGGACAAGATTTCCTCTTCTAAGGATGTTTTATGGCTAACACCTGTTCCTGATAATATGCTTTTCTTAAATATTGCTGATGTGACTAAAAGAAGCTTTCATACTGTGCCAACCAATGATATATGACCTTCTGATTTGTTCTTTGTTTGAATACTATATAATGAAAACATGAATTCAGTAAAATCACAGCAGATTCCAACCACTCTCTTGTGTGCTGTGTCTGTCTGTCATTTGCCGAACTTGTGCCCCTGTTACCAAGACCCTGCTTCTCCCATGGTCTGAGTGCCTCCCCTGAGCCGGTCCATGGCAAAACTTATCTCTTTTCACCCCATTACCCTGCACCCCATTTATTTGGCTGCTTCAAACATAGATATCAAGATTTTCTCATATTATCCATGAAAACCCCAGTCTGGCCAAGGCTGAGAACCAGTAAAATTCAGAACCAGAAGATGGCTCTGTGGGTAAATGCACTTACCACACAAACATGGAGACCTGAAACTGATCCCCCAAACCCAGAGAACTGATTCTACAATGCTGTCTTCTGACCCCCACAGACACACTGTGCCTCAAGTGCACCCCGATCATATATACACATATGCACACAAACACAGCAACAATAAAGATTTTTAAGTATTTTAAGTCAAAACTATCAAAAGAGGACTTTGAAGAGGTAGTAACAATCTTCTCTATCTTGGTCATCTTCTTGGTTCTGGTCTTCAGATACTTTTCCCAGCTCCATCTCGGATAGATGCCTCTCCATCTGGCCTAACATAGAGTAAGGTGGGAATCAAATGACTCCTGAATTCAGTGTCTGACTCTTCACAGACACCCGCATATGTACATGCTGATCTTCTTTTACTGTTCTGGTGATGAAACATCAATGTTCCCTCTGACTTTGTCACTGAGAACAACATTTCCTGAGGCCACACACCTATGTCCTCACTTCCTGTCCTTCCTTAAGGTATCTGACAATCTGTCTTCCAGGACACCAGGGGCTCCCAACCAACCATTTCTTTAAGTTGGTTGGTAGCTTATACATAAATGGCAGAACTTGGGCTTCCTAGTGCATGGCTTTAACAAAGGTGTCACTCTTTATGCGGTTCATTCTCTCATTAAACTCAGGGGCAGGCTCTCAATTCCACACAGAGCAGCCCTGAACATGCTCTGTCCCCCTTTTCCTTCCTCCACCTCCTTTGAGACAGAATGGCACAGTGTAGCCTAGGGTACACTCAAATTCATGATCTTCTTGCCTCATTTTCAGAGTGTTATGATATTAAAGGTGTGTGCCACCATGCCCAGTTCTACCTCATCTCTTGATAGGGCCATTGGGGATCACGTCCAGAGCTTCTAGGCTGGCTGACCGTGTGTATGAACTCTATCTAGGCCCCCAGATGCAGACCTGTGGGTCAGACACCAAGCTTTGGAGCTCTTTCTGGAAAAAGACGAGGCCCAGGCCATGGCTTCTCAGTATGATAAACAAGCAAAGCAACCTGTCAATCTTGTTTCCCAGGACCAACTCTAAACAAGAGAAGGACTATGAGGGAAGTAGAAGAGAGGAGAAGACTATGAGAAACAGAAGGACCAACATCAGAAGGCTAAAGAGGGTGGAGGAGATTTCAAAGTACTTTGAAGTTTGTACTTTTGCTTTTAATTGATAAGAGAACATGTGGGTACAAAGGAACTCAAGAATTTGCCTGGGTTAGCACAATAATTCGGACCATGACAGGTCTCAGGACTTCTAACACCTGTTCAGGCTCAAACCCATGCCCAACACTGTCCGCAAAACTCCCTCATTCCTCCCTGGGAAACTGTTCCAAGAAGAGGGGATACTAGACAGGCTATGAACACCTGCAGTTTAAACACTGTGGTGATGGAAACAAGATGATGGCAGCTGGAGGCTAGCCTGGGCTACACAGTAGGTGCCTGTCTCAAAGGAATGTTGGCCAGGTACATAGTTCAGTAGGGGAGTGTTTGCCTAGTGTACACAAGGCCCTGGGTTCAGGCCACAGCAATACAAACACACAGACGGGGGGGTGGCAGGGGTTGGTCTCATTAGGTTTGTGTCACCAGAGCCTAACTTAAAGCAAGCCACTTGGAAAGCTGTTAGTCATGTTTGTTGATTTAATTAATTAATCTAACATGGCCTAGTCCTAGAGAAACACTGCCTCCTGGAATGGTCTAGGCAGGCTCAACTTTTAAAAATTAAAACATTGAACCTGTAAAGATTATCAATACTCTGTGGAATTCTCTTAAACGAAGGAATGTTTCTGCAGCTTTAATGTGCTGAAATGGGGTGCATTGTGTGGGAATAGCAAGGGACCCCCTGGAAAGCAGACCATCAGCTCACTGAAGCTTCACACTTCCAATTTTACCTTCTGCTGGTTTTTAAATTATACTTTTTTATAAAAATTATAAATAAATAAAATCAATGTATTCGTTGAATGTCAAGTCTAACTCCATATGAGTTCATGAAGCTGCAGAGTCTTTGAGTCTGGTTAATTTTGGTGTAGAGCGCTTCATGTATTTGGATGTTTCACAACTTTTCAAATCGCCATCCATTCCAAGCAAGACAAAAATCATTTATCTGCATGATGTGAGTGACACAATTTTAAGTAAAAATACTGTTTTGAAATACAGCCTTTCTAGAACACCAACATCGAACAGTTATCATTTTTATGGTTAGTGATATGATTTTAATTATATATCCTCCTAAGCTGTTATTCAACAGTTTCACTGTTCAGGAATCCCCAGCTGAGTGTAAATTACACCCTTTGTGCATTGTGTTTGTTTTCTACCCTTCTCATGGCCATCGGAGGGCACATGGAGAGAAGGTGAGTTCCAGCGTTTACCTCCGCAGAGAAGGCAGAGGCCTCTGGTGCTGCTCCCAGTGTGAGTCTGATGCTGAGAACTTCCCTTACTCTCCCGTGATCCAACTTAACAGAATTGATTGCAGTTCTGTTTTATCTAATGCCTCCTCCTTCTTAAGAGATACAGTTCTTTCTTTTTAACTTACATGTTTTTACTAGTAGGACAAAGAAAGCAGACAAAACTGAGATCGCTATCTCCAGGTTCCTCCTCCTACTTAACATGCAACCTATGGGTGTGCAGCTTCCGTTGATAAAGTAAAAGGGAAATGAACATAGTGCGTGCCTTTATCTCTGGGTGGGAAGAGTGAGTCAGTCCATGATGACCCTGGCTAGACGACTCAAAAGGAGGACGTGTCACAAAGTGAAAATCATTACAATGATTTTTAATAAGAAGCAGGACATGTGAATGTTGCATAGGCTATGGTGTCAAAGCTATGTGTATTACGGGGAATATTTCAGATTGCTCCTGAGAAAGAATGTGATTAATTGGGGCAGAAATAGGAAGGAAGGCAAAAAGTCTATTCTTTTTAGCTAGTTAGTTTGTTTTCTAAGACAGGGAGAGTTTCTCTGTGTAGCTCTGGCTGTCCTGGAACTCATTTGGTAGACCAGGCAGGCCTCGATCTCACAGAAGTTCTGCATGAAGTTCTGACTTTGTTGGTTTGTAAAATCATTTCCTTCCACAGATTCATACCAAGCTAGATGACCTGGCTCGGATCTGCTGCTGAGTTCATGAATCAATATTGACTCCATTGTCATCTTGCTCAGTCATCCCAACAGCCCAACCATGAAGCAGCCTTGTAAATCCGAGAAAATCCCAGGCTCAGGTGTTTCGAAGTACTCAAACCTCACAGAGGCTGTTACACTAGGAGACCAACAGAGAACATTCCAGACTCAGCAATTCTTGGCCTTCAGTTTGGCTATATGCTGGACCTGTTTGAATTTACCTTAGAGTCTAGGAATAACCCACCTTGCTCACTAGCCTCCTAACACAGTGTGTTCTGAAAGGAAATCTGCCCTGAACACCAATAAATGTTTCTCACATTTATTATATAAGGTAAATCTCAGTGGTTAATGCAGTTACTTTATAATTTTTATATCCTTAAATTCCCCTTGTCCTACATCTTACTGGCCAGAGAATAGTTGGAATTTATGAAGCCGAGTCATGGAGGCGTCCGTTGCTGTCCATGACAGAGGTGTCTGGTGTTGTCTGTGATGCAGGTGCTGTCTGTGATGGAGGTGTCTGGTGTTGTCTGTGATGGAGGTGTCTGGTGTTGTCTGTGATGGAGGTGTCTGGTGTTGTCTGTGATGGAGGTGTCTGGTGTTGTCTGTGATGGAGGTGTCTGGTGTTGTCTGTGATGGAGGTGTCTGCTGCTGTCTGTGATGGAGGTGTCTGGTTTTGACTGTGATGGAGGTGTCTGGTGCTGTCCGTGATGGAGGTGTCTGGTGCTGTCCGTGATGGAGGTGTCTGGTG
>LOJH01020557.1:478-17318 GCA_001685095.1 Ellobius talpinus
AATGGGCCAGGCAGTGCTTAAATGAATACAATTTGTGTGTCGTTATTTCGGGGTGTAAGCTAGCCGTGCGGGAGCTGTGCCAGATGAAAAGCAGGCCTGTGCTCCTATTCACTACAAGTGTGGCTACAAGTATGTTACATAATGTCCAGCCTTTAGTCCGGTGGTTCTCAACCTTCCTAATGCTGTGACCCTTTAACATGGTTCCTCATGTTGTAGTTACCCCCAAACATAAAATTATTTTTCTTGCTGCTTAATAACTAATATTTCTACAGTTGTCAATAGTAATGTAAATGGCTTGCAGGATATCTGTCTGTGTCCATGTGTCTGTCCTTTCTTCATTCCTTCATTGCCCCAATTAGGTCAGTTCCTGAAGCCGTGCAGAACTCAACATTGCATGAGCTTGAAGACCAGAGTTTGGGTCCTCAGAACCCACATAAACACTGGGTGGGCCTGGTGACTCCCCTGCCATTCCAGTGCTCACATCAGGCTTACTAACTGTGTTGGTGAGCTATGGGTTTAACTGTGAGACCTTGTCCCTGTGAATGAGACAGAAGGCTCTCCATGTCAACCTCAGGCCTCCACACACATGTATGCACTTGCCTGTGCATCCACACATGCAAATACACATACACACCACACATATATTTGTAAAAAATAAAAAACGTCTGTTCAGAGTCTAGCAAGATGGTTGAGCCAGCATAAGGGCCTGCTGCCCAAGTGTGACAATCTGGGTTCAGTCCCTGGATCCAATGGTGGAAGTTGAGAACTGACTTCTGAAATGTCCTGTCACCTTCACATACATGCTGGGACACTCACCTGAACTCATACCCACACCCAATATAATAAAAAACTTAAAGTTCTCTGTTCAAGTCTTTGCCTTCAATTCTGTGAGAATCCATCCCACTATAGATGGCTCATGCCTCCGTGGATGGTCACATACCCATGGGTATCACTAATTGATTCAGAGGGTTAACATACACACATACATATATATGTGTATATATATGTGTATATATATGTATGTATGTATACACACACACATATATATGAACATCACTGTGTAGTCAAAGATGCCCTTGAATGTATGGTCCTGCCTTCCTACCACACGCAGCTTATACCTTGCTTTGTTTAAATTCAGATACCTGCCTTTGCCTCCCGAGTGCTGAGATTTAAGGTGTGCACCACTATGCCTTGCCTCACATCTTGTTGATGTGTTGAAAATATCTTAATTTGCATGTTTATACGATATGTGTGCACTCGGGTGTGTATATGCATTTGTGTGTGAATTCAGATGTGCGTGTGCCATAGTGTGCATGTGGAGGTCAGACCACCTTGGGTGGCGTTCTTCATGCTCCACATTGTTTTGAGATAGGATCTCTTGGTTGTTTTCCATTGCCTGCATCAGGCTAGCTGGTCTGCAGATGTCTGGAAACTGTTGACTGTCTTCTATCTCCCGGTAGGAGAACTGGGCTTACAGATGCTCATGCTACATGTCAGGATTTTATATGGGTTCTAGGGATTTGAACCCTGGTCCTCATGCTTGTATTGCCAAGTGCTTTTACCCAGTAACCCATCTCTCCAGCCCAAACATTCAAATTTTATCAACATTTAAATAACTTCCTTTGCCTTTGTAACCTTCCTGTGCTTGTGTACTTTTGTGTGCATGTACGTATGTGTGTGGAGGCCAGATAATGAAGCAGCATCTTCCTTAGTCAATAACTTTCTGCCTTATTTTTTGAGACAGGGTCTCTTCCTGCACCTGGAACTTACTGACACAGCCTCACTGGCTGGTTCCTAAATCCTGCCCTCACGTCTCTTCTTCGCCAGCCCTGGGATGACTGGTATGTACCACCACACCTGTCTACTACACAGGCAGTGGGGCATTGTGCAGCAAGCATTTCACGGAGCAGAAATCTGAGTGTTCCGCCTATTTCTAAAATTGGCATTCCTCCTGGCTCCGTGAATTCTCTGGAGAAGGCTCCTTTCAGTAGTTCGAAGACTCTGTGAAGCCTTGGGAGATTTTCCCGCGTGTACACACTGATCTGTCCTCATCTGTAGACTCAGGACTGTCTGCAGCTTGGGGTGCTGCTCCCCTCCCTCCCTTCCCTGTCCACTGAAGCCACATCACCCTCGCTGAGCTCCTGCTCAGACAGACTGCCGGGCTCTGGGTGGATCCCGTCTCAGTACAGCCAAAGACTGCTTTCCGTGCCACATTCTAAAGCAGCCGTGGGCTCATGTTGCCTCTCATCTGTCAGCATTACCCGCTGCCGTGTCTTAGAAATCCTTCTTTCATTTATTTTGTCTGCAATAAAATGAAGACTCAGGCAGGAGATGAGATCTGGTTACTGTCCCATCATCCTGACTAGAAGCTGCCTATGATTTTGGAATCACTTGGAGAGTTTGTTATGACTCCGTGTATCTCGGGCCACACGCCAGTTGTGCTGATTTACAAGCTGTGGCAGAGGCTGGGGTACGGTCTGCAGGCATGTGCCAAGAAGTTGCCTGGTGTCAGATGTGTAAAGTCAAACGACACAAGAGAGTTCCTGCGCCGCTGAGAAAGGCTGCGTGTGCCAGTTCGTAGGGTGCAGCGCACTAAATCTATTGTCTACAGAAAGAGTGCTTTGGATCCCTCTCAAGGAAAGACATCCAGATACAACCCCATGGCAGCCAACAGAGAGTCTGTAAATGACGCACAGGGGGAAGGGGGGAAGGCGGGGGTGGAATAAAGGAGTAAATTTGGATCCGGAGAACCCTGGGGAAAGGAGGCTGGCAGGCAAGCGCATTCCAAGGGGAGAGGACGTTCAGGATCCGAGGTGTGGGAATGCAGGACACTTTTGGGAAATTGTGAATAGTTAGGAATGGCTGGACAAGAGACAGAGAACAGGGAGAGGTCTTCAGTGTCTCTATCTTAGACGCATAGGAGGAAATAGAAGTCATTCTATGGGCTACACAGGTTAGTGACATTTTTGTAACAGATGGGGCCCTTTCCCCTTGATCTATCTGTTCATTTTAGGTCAGACTTCATTCAAGGTGCCACAATCCAAAAGTATGCAAGATCCTCTAATTACATTATTTTTTGAGACAGGATCTTACTATGTAGACCAGATTAGCTTGGAACTTGCAATCCTCCTGCCTCAGCCTTTCTCAAGTGTTGGAAATTCAGATGTGTACTACCATGCCTGCCTACGCAGTTATTTTTTTTCCAGTCATAATATCAATAACAAAAGAGCAACGGGTAACTGAGAATGGAGCTCTTTCAGCTGCACTGTGGGTAGCTCACAGCAGGAAACAGCATCCAGTTCACACTAATTAGCTCCCAAGCACCATCCTGAGCACTTTGTGTAGGTTAACACACTTGGTCTTCATGGATATGATACACTACTGTGATAACATGTTTATTTTAACAGAAAATACTTTGGGGGGGGAGTATTGAGACAAAGTCTTGAACTCATTTTCTTTGGTTGGTCCCACACATGTGGTCCTCCCAACCCAAGCTGGGGTTGCAGGCAGCTGTCACCAGGTCACTCCTTTAACCGTGATCTTTCAATGCATTTATTTTACTAGTCACCAACCATTATGCTACCTCCAGGAATACTAAAATCCCAGAGCCCACGCTGGGGGGATGGCACTGTGGGTAACGTGTTAGCCGCCAAAGTGTGAGGACTTGTGCTTGAATTCACAGCACCGACCTAAGCAGCGGGATGTCTCCGTGCACATCTCTGGTGGTGAGCTAGGAGGTGGAGACAGGAGACTCCCCAGAAGCTCACAAACCATCTAGCCTGGGGTATGATGCAATGCACAAGAGGCCGTGCTTCAAACAAAGTGGAAGACGAGGACCAACACCCAAGGTTGCCCCTTGACCCCCATACACATTATGTGCCCCACACTCAATCCCAGAAACCTGGTGGAGTGGAGGTGTGTCACATGAAGAAATCCTAATGGTTTTGTAGCAGGTTGTTCGGAAATGGGTCAGCTAATAGGAAACTCGAGTTTCTTCTCTAACGTGAACAGAGACATGTTCCTATAGGTAGTAAGATGATGCCATTAACAGACTCTCCCAAATGTCGTTTGAGAACAAACAGTACCAGAGACTAAAAAAGTAAGCACATGCGCTGTTTATCGTTTCTCCTCAACAGACACGGCCAAATGGAACACTTTCTCTGTAACCAAATGGGATGGTTTCCATTCTGAACATGTACGGGTAAAGTGATCACTTATCTTTATGGACTCCCTCATAGTCAAATAACCTCAACGCAAAGTCCATGCTACTGAGTCCTAAGAGCTAGAAAGAGCAAGGTCTCTCCCGATGCCTCTTGAGTCAAAGGAAGGATGGTTCTAGAAAATTTGGGCTCTGTCTGCTGCATACATTTTAATTTTCTCCTGAAGGCTACGCTGAGAGCGGTGGGCACAGGACCACCGTTGGACAAGGAACCTTCCAGATGACAGATCTTTGGATGTTTCAATCGACTTCTTCATGTGATATCCCAAGTATTTTTTCCTAGAGGAGGAAGGGAAAGAAAAGCCTTAAAATTCAAAGTTTGATTCACTGCTGAAGTGAAAACACAGGCTGGGAGACTGGACTGGAGTTGGGGGAGTTGTGGAAGGGTGGCTGGCATCCTTGGGGTGCTTGCAGGGAGACCAAGAGCAAAGGCTTTCTGTTACTCATCCGGGGCTAACAGGCTGACCTCTGAAATGTGCAAAGAGTTTGAGACCCCTTTTAAGATCCCCAAAAGGAAGGAAGGGTTGACGCCGATGGAGGCCGCAGTGACTGTGTGAAAACACTCCTCACTCAGCAAGGACGAAGCTTGCTTAGTTTGTGCTGTGATTTGAGTATGAAGGGTCTCTCCTACAGACTCTTGTGCTGAACACTTAATCCCAGCTGGTGACCCTCTTTGGGAAGGTTGTGGAACTTTAAAGGGGTGGAACATTGCTAGAGGAAGTGGATCGCTGAAGGTGGACCTTGACATTTGATAGCCTGGCCCTTCTTCCTGTCTGCTCTCTGCTTCCTGTTCACCCAAGATGTGAGATGGAGTCCCACACTCCTACATCATGGAGCTGCCTTCTGCTCCATGACTACCACTCCTTCAAACTGTGCAGCAAGATAATCCAGCCTCCCTTAGGTCATTTTGTTCCCCCACACTGAGAAAAGTAATTAATGCATCAGGGTTTGGAGATGGAGTTGACCCTCCTTCTGTGACTGACCCTGTCACTACTGAACAAGTATTGGCTCAGCATGCTTGCTGTATGTAAAGTAACAGGAGCTATGAGACAGACAGGAGGCACATATGTACCGGCCCCGGGCTAACTGTAACTGAGGGAAAATGGTGAGCTGCAAGCTCAGGAAACCTTCAGTATGGAGACAAGAGCCCAGTGCTTCTTTCCTCCCTCTCCCTCCCCTCTCCCTCCTGGAGTCTCCTCCTTTTTCTACTCCTTCCTCCTCCTCTCCTCTCCCTTCTTTCATTATGAGACAGGGTCTTACTCTGTAGCCTAGGCTAGCCTTGATCTCACAGCTATCCTCCTGTCTCAGCCTCCTGAAAGCTAGGATTATGTGTGTATCCCCAGGTCTAGCTCAAACTTCCCTAGGTGGCATCAATTTGTGTTTGTTCATAAATATCCCTTCATGGATGTCTCTTAGCTTCCCAGTGCTTTTCTGGCCCTTTGGTAAACTTGGTTCTCTCACTTCATTTCCTCTGCTGTCTCCTGACTGACACTCTCCAGATTAAACCCAGCTAAGGCCAAGAGTTAACATGAGGCTTTATCACAACCAGGATAGGCAAATTTGGACAGAGAGTACAGCGGCTGGGGCTGCGGATGTCGTGTGTGGGCAGACTGCTTGCCTAGTTTTGATCCCCAGAACAGGAGGAAATAAGGAAGGAAGTACCTAAATCCCAGCACTTAGGAGGTAGAGGCAGGAAGTTCAGGAAATCAAGGACAGCCTGAGATGCATGAGACTCTGACTCAAAAACAAAAGCAAAAATACATATAAATAAAAAAGGAAGAGATTAAAAACCAAACAGAAAAAAAAAACAGGTACTGGGAGGGACACCTGAGTATGTAGCATGTTTGTTTGCATTAGCATGTTGAGGCCCTGGAGTCAACCCCGAGGGATACAACACACACACACAGACACATGTGCACATACACACACATGGACACACACACACACCCTTTAGCAATGGCATCAGTTTCTAATCTCGGAAACCCCCCTCCAAGTTCCTCCTGAAGGACTGTCTAGTTCCTCTGACTGAACCTGCTTCTCTCTTGAGCCAGCAGCCAAGTTACATAAATGTTTGCATTCGCTTTTCCTTCTTTTATCTGATTACTGGAATTAGAGCTGCTTTCTTTTTAATATTTACTGAAATAGAATTTTACCACAAAATTCTTCCTACTAAAGTGAATAGCTTAGCGGCTTTTAGTATCAACCCTTACCCCGAACCCTAGGACCCCTTTGTCACTCCAAAAAGAAAGTCTGTCCCTACCAGTGGTCAGCCCTAGTCCCTCACCAAACTCCTTTCTGCCTCCATGAATTTGCTTATTTTGGACACTTTACTTTTATTTTTCGATCACATATATGATTGTGTGTCTGTGAGTGTGGGCACATATGTGTGAGTGTCCACGGAGGCCAGAAGAGGGCACTGGAACCCTGGTGTCTGGAGTTATAGGCAGTCATGAGCTGCCCAACATGGATGCTGGGAATTGAACTTGGATCCTCTGAAAGGGCAGCAAATGTTATTAATCACTGAGCCGTCTCTCCAGCCTTGCATAACGTTTTCTAAGGTTCATATATATGTCAGTGCTTTTTTTATTTTTATGGTTCTGTCATATTCCATTGTGTTGTCTGTGCTTCATTTTGCTAATCATTGTTCATTAGTTGATGGATGCTGCTGTTCATTCTGTTCTCGGCTATCATGAATAACGAACCCAGCCATGAATATTTATGGACATGTTTCGGGTGAAAATGGTTTCCATTTTTTGAGGGGTAGAGATGGTAGCTCTATTTTATCTGTTTGTTTGTTTGTTTTGTGGTGCTGGGGATCAAACCCATTGCCTTTACCGTGGCTCAGTATACACTCTACCGCTGGGCTATACACATCCAGCTCCTGACAATGCTACTTAAAATTTTGCTCACATTTGTGAGAACTGCCAGATCATTCATTCTCCAAGGGCTGCATGGTTCCGTAATTCAACCAGCAATGTAAAGAAGGAGATTCCAGTTCCCAGTCTTTGCCATAAGCACCCCATTGGGTAGAGTTCTTCAGCTTTTTGATTTATGTCTCCCCACCATTGAAACGGGCATGCCCAGTGTCTTTTCTTTTGCTTACTGACTATTTATATAGCCTCCTGGAAGAAACAGTTTACAAATCTATCACCCATTAAAAACCTTAAATCTCTTGTCTTTTTATTGTGAAATTATTAAGAGTTCATTACATCTTCTAGATGGAAATCATTTAATTGAATACATGACTAGGAAAAAGTTCCCCCATTCTGTGTGCCTTCCCCCTCCACAACTTACGTTTTTTTATCAGTCTGTTCGATTTGAGTTTTGCTCTCTTTCCATCCTTCCTTCCTCCCTCCCTCCCTCCCTCCTCTCCCTCTTTCTCTTTCTCTTTCTTCCAGTCTCTTATTTTCCTCTCCATTCCCTGTCTTTACTTCCTCCATGCCTCTCTTCCTCTTACCCCCCCACACACACACTGGGGACTGAACCCAGGGTCTATACATGCCAAACACACACTGTACTGAGCTACGTCTCTGGCCATTCCTTTTCTCACCTCTTGCCCCCTCACAGTGGTCAGGAAAGCAGGGCAGCAGAGGAACTCCATGGGATCTTGAGGGGAAGAAGGGGGAACTGAGATGCGGTTGAGAGCTCTAGCCTCCTCTCAGAACGGTTAGCACACTCCTGCTAACCGATAGTTCTCCCGCACCTGCGGCTGTGCATGTGCAACACAGAAAGGAGCAGAGGCTGAGCTAAGTGGGAGGCCACCGAGGACAGAGGCAGGCTTTTCAGCTCTGTGAGGAATGCATGCCACACTTTCTTGTGAGACCCAGGAGACCAACCTGTGAGAAAGACCCAGGGACACTCTGGCCGTACTTAGAGTTGACTCAAGTATCCTGCTGGCCCTGGAACGCTCTTGTGGACAGAAGCCCAAAGGTAGTGAGAGAGCACCCGTCCTCCTAAGACTAACCTTGACCAGTCAGGAAAGTTCAAAGTTGGCCTGATGTTAATCTTGAACAATTTGGGGGATGGGGAGTCTCAGAGAACAGAGATCAAAGCTGGAGGAAGGGCTGGGACACAGAGGGGAGGCAGCTGATGTGATTAATTCCCTCACCAAAAATAGATGCAAGTTCAATTGCCTGTTTTTCAGTTTGTGTCCCAATGTCCCAGTTGAGGTCTAAGCAGCAATGACAGAATGAGCCTGAATCCCTGTGTGAAGATCATCCCTACATCCTGTTGGCATCAAGGAGAGAGAGCAAGTGTCCCCTGCCCTCATCTGACCGGCAGCATTCTGTTGCTATAGAATTTGTGAAAGAAGAAATGGCATCCACTAAAACATTTGTCTCACGAGCTCCTCGTTTCCTGCTTCCTCTGACCCTTTGCCCCTCTCCCCCGACATACCCTCTGGGAGTTCAATAAATAGTTGTGGATGAAGATGACCATTGCTAAAAATATGTTCCAATTGGTGGGACTTGTCTCTTGCCACTTGAGTGTCCTAAATCCATGAGAACTGATTCCGAAATGTCTTCCCTCTGTCTTAATAAAGTTTTATCGTCCATCCCTTATCTGAGAAGATGTGTGTGTGTGTTTTCTATGTGTGACTGTGGCGTGTATGTGTGTGTATGTGGTGTGTGTATGTGTGTGTGAGTGTAGTATATGTGTGTGTACACGTGTATGCATGAGTGTGTGTACCTATGGAGGTGTGTGCACACACAAGTGTGAGTATATGTGGTATGTATGTGTGTGTGCATGTGGTGTGTGTCTGTGTGTGAGTGGGTATGTGTTTGGTGTGTATGGTGTGTATGAGTATGGTATGTGAGGGTGTGTACAGTGTGGTGTGTGTGCATGTGTGCAGGCACATGTGTGTGTGCCTGTGGGGTGTGTGAGTGTTATGTGTGAGTATGTGTGTGTGTTTGTGTGTTAAGGTCTCACTATGTAGTTCAGGCTTGTCCCAAACTCACAGGCTCCCTTTCTGGGCCTTCTAACTGCAGACATGCATCAGAGCACTCTGTGACCACAGCACTCTGTTGAGAGGATTCATTTTCTTAACGGAGTACACTTACCCATCCACCATTCTGCTGGACCCAGGGGGAGAAGTACTCTTTTAGGTACTTGGTGCCAAAGCCCAGCATCCTATTCATTGGGTGGTTGTCGATGGCTGTGAGCTTGGCGATGGCGTCTATTGCAAGGGCAGCTTTAAAGCCTTGTGCTTTGACTTCTGATTCTCCTCTGGTGTCTACATCCCTCAGGAACAGGTCTGTGATAGTCTTGAACACTGAGTAGGACAGCCCATCCTGGAAGCTACTCATCAAAGCCTTGTCTTTCTTCATCTGGGTATGAGAGGAAAAGCAATTAGGAGGCACGTGGAAGGCCACTCCTGTAATCAGAAGCACCAGTAAGAAGCCCCTGGAATGTGGTGTCAATCATGGCACAGCATCCTACAGAGTCAAGGGGAGTACCTGCTCTCTCAGACCCTGGACTGCAGTGTCATGACATGGCATCCTACAGAATAAAGTGGAGCCTGGTACCTGCTCTACGGATTCCTTTTATTGGTACAAATAAGGACAAAACTGAAAGTCTTATTCGACACTCAGGTACTCCCCAAACACCAAAGACGGAAAGGAGTCATGGGTGACTCAGACCCAGGTGCTTACCCATGGGCCCACAGTCTAGTGGGGATGGCTAATAGTGTTCTGTGCTTTTCAAGAGGCAGGGTTATGGATGAGATCTGAACCCTAGTGATGTCTTAGGGTGTTCACTCTGCTCTACCCTCTCACCAGCAGTGCAATCTTGGGGACACTACTCATTTTTCACATCTATTTATTTCATCTCTAAACTAGCATAATGACAGTACAGCGTTGGACATGGAGGAGGAGTTCTGGGGGCACAACGGGGACAGGGAAGACTCCCCACATGTATTTGCTTAATAAAATAAATAATAAAGAGAGAGGGAGGCAGGGCTGGTGAAATGGTTCAGTGGGAACTTGCTGCCAAGCCTATGTTTGACTCCCAGCATCCTTGGTGGAAGGAGAACACAGGCTCCTGCCCGTCCCTGACCTGGGTGATATTACATGGCACATGGACATCCCACTCCTCCTCCACATGCAATAAATAAATACATGTAAAAATATCCACAGATTCCTTTTCCATTATTCTACCCAAGTGATTTCACCTCCCACCTCTTCCTCGAAGCTGAATCTCTGCGGACTTGCTACGTGAGCTCTGTATGCACGATGTTATCAACTTCCTGTCTGTTCTGAGGCCACTTTGCCCCTGCCAGTGTTCCCAAAGCGCACACAGCCCACTCTCTTCTCTTTAGCCCAATATCCCTGGTTTTCACTCTGCACCTTCCCTAGGCCTTTCATCCCTTTTTGTCATGATTTCCTGGGCACCATTTTCTTCTGCTTTTCCCTTCTGCAGAAGCCCACACACATCATCCCTGGACCCAACTTTCTCTCAACAGGTCCTGACCACAAAAGAAGAATCTACAAATCAGATCCCGATTAACAGACCCCAGAGATACGTGATAGGCTATGGTCACAAAAGAAAATGCCTTCTAACTCCAGTATGGGCTTGTTCTTCAATGTCACGCAAGGACAGTCATCTCACTTTGTAATGAGAAGGGCGGGTCTCCACTGCTCCGCTTACAGGTTTTTGGGTTCCCCACATTTCACTAGCCTGCCTCTCTGGGTGAATGGCTAAGACAGATTTAAGCAGGCACAGTCCAGCAACTGTATGGGGCATTTCAGAGAGGATTCCAGCCTTTGGGTAACTATCAGACACATAGCCAGGCTGCTGGGCAATTGCAACCATCCAGACTCCCCTGAGGTTCAGTTAGATGAGAAGGAGGTTGATAAACCTATGCAGCAAATTTTCATTTTTCCGATGTCTTTTCTTACAATAACAGAGTTGCATTTCTAGTTTCCAGAAATTCCAAAGAGGCTCCAGAAGATTTACTTCTGTTTTCCAAAGTGATTCATTTTTGAGATGCTGCCAGCATGAAGAGGCAGACTCCAAGGGAAATAAAATTTAGGACTAAGTGGAAGCCAGGACTCTGGAGAGGACGAGGGTCAGAGCCTGGTGCACAATTCCATTGTCCTGCCCTAATGCATGGGTGCAGACAGGAACCACGTTAGCTCAAGGACTCCATACCTCTCTTCCCAGCTGATCCCCTGAGTATTTCAGCAGCTCAACAATTTTGTTTATTACTTGATCCTCTCCGTCTGTTGGGGGAGAGGGAAATTCCAGTTATTTCTTTCAAGACAGGCACAAAAATAATAAACGTGTCCTTCCAGTGGTAATGCTTGTGGCTTGGTTATGGATGGAGAAAGGAGCAAACATTCAAACCCTCAGTTGATAAATCTCACCATTCAAGACTTCTCCAGTCCCATCCTTGTCTTTTTTGCCCAGTGCCTCCTTCCCCTCCCAATTCTCACTGAGAAACTTATGACTTATTTACTGTACGAATACTGGTGAAGACATCAGTTCCACTACACATAATCCTGTCCATGAAGAGACTTAGGAGATGATTCCCTCTTTTTTTAAATTTTTATTTATTTTGCCACAAAGCAATAGCTACATACAGCCTACCCATACTACACTTGCTGGGGGTCAAAGCTGGAGCCTCATGTTTTCTAGGCAAATGCTCCACCACTGAGCCACACAGCCACTCCTTTTTCTTGTTTTCAGGCTATTTCTCAGCAGATGGTATGTTTGTTAAATATAAATTCCCTGTGTGTGTGTGTATGTGTGTGTGTGTAAGCCCATGTGCACATGGGGACCAAGTGTCAACACTGGATGTCTTCCTTGATCAGTTTTTGAGACAGGAGCTCTTATTGAACTCGAGCTCAGCTGGACTGACTGCCAGACAGCCCCAGAAATTCCCTTTTCTGTGCCCTCCTTGAGCCCATCGTGCAGGCACATGCCACTGTGCACAGCTCCATATGGGAGCTGGGGATCTGAACTCAGGCTCTGAGCACAGAGAACCCCTTATCAGCTGAGCCAACTTCCCAGCCCCATAAATCCCATACCTGATCATATTTCTACCTTTGTCAGAAGCATGGAGCCAAATTTACAGCCCAAATGTGAAGTGACATTTTCCTGGCCTACATTTGGGGACCAATCTCATTCTTAAGCCCTTTTTATTTTCCTATGTATTTTTTTTACATTTTTAAAAACTTGGTTGATTTTTATGTGATTAAAGTTTATACCGTGTATTCCATGTCTCAACAATAAGGTGGGGTACATGGGAACGAAATGAACAAATTCCTGAGTTCTTGGGGCTGAAGCGGCAGTTGGACAAAGCAAGGCTATGGTTGGCCTGGGCTAGGATGGCTTTTCTCACAACTTGCTACTTAGTAAACATAACAGTGAAAACGATCACCACTGCAAACAGAATCCAAACAGAGAAATGTCAGTTACCGAGGGAATCGAGTTTCTGACTTACAGCCCAGTCTCCGAAACGATGTGGGACCCACATGTTTATCTTGGCTAGCGGCAAGGGAGGCCGGGGAATTAATGGAGCGAAGTCCAGGAAGGTGTAGGAAGGAGGGGAGCAGGGAGAGTTGATAACCTGGGACTCAATGCCTGGGAGCAAACAGGCATAAATCTCCACAGCCCTGGGCGTAGTCTCTGCTTCCATCTCTCCTGGAAAGATGCTGTGCCGGAGTCCTGGATTCCTCCCGCATGCAGGGGAGGGGTGTAGGGGAGGGGAGGGGGGTGCCTTGGCTTTAGCTTGTCTGAGGATATCACTTTCCACCTCCCAGGCACACTTGGGAGGGCCACAAAGCCCTAGCGCTTTCTTTCTGGCATGCATGGATGGCTCCTCGCTCAGAGCCCTGTGGCAGTGTTTAGTTTCAGATGTGCAGCAGCCAGTGGATAAAGCCCCAGCCCTGTTTCGGGATCTGAGACACACTGCTGCCTTTGTGGGCTTTTGTGTTGTCCTTCACGATGCTACAGGCCCAGGAGCCACTTGGTCATCATCCTTATACCCTCTACTAGAGGTTGGGGAGAGAGAGTTGAGAGGAAGGTCAATGATGAAGGAATGCAAAACCTTCTCCCTTCTGTTCTTCTCTCTTGGCCCAGGGTTTCCATACAGCTTCTAGAATCCTGTAGTGGTCCCAGCTACTGCTATTGTGTGGCAGTGACTGAGCTAATCTGGTCCCTAATTCTTACTTTTTTAATACCTCCTGAGCCAGACCTGGTGTTGCTAGATCAAATATGAATCGTTCCCCACAGGCTCATGTTTTGAATGTTGGTCCTTAACGGTTGGTACTGTTTGGGAGGTTGTAGAGATTTCAGGAGGTAGTGTCTAACCAGAAGCGGTAGGACAGTGAGGGCAGACCTGTGAAGGTATATGATGACTGGCCTCGTCTTGCTTTCTTTGCCTCCTGGTTGACTGCAGAATGAACAACTGCCCCCTGCTGTACCCTGCCTAAATGCATGTGGTTAAGCAACCATGGATGGAACCTTCTGAAATCATAAGCCAAAATAAATATTTTCTCTGATCAATTGCTTCTGGTAGGCAGTTTTCTCACGATGGCAAGAAAAATAACTACCGCACTGCGTGTCTGACAGCCTGGGTGTTTCCCACCCAGACGTTTCTTCTGACTTAGCAGTGAGCTGACGTGTTGGTTCCACAGGCTCATGGCATCTCTGTGCTATGGGCTGATGCCTTCAGCTAGAGCTCACGGTCTCCATCATGTTGCTGCAAAGCGGGCTGAGATTCCCAGTGTACAGAGGCCTGAGCTGCATACATACATACATGCCCATACACTTGTATCCGGCACAGGCTCAACCCAACACATGCAACAAGGAAGGCTTACCTTTCTTTGAATCGCAAGTTCTAGATTGAGCACCTTCAAATCGAGGGTACAGATGCTCTGGGGCACTCTCTTTGAACTTGAAGCTGCCTCCCTGGTTGTGGTAATCTGGTGGTGGCCAGGAGTACACGATTTCAGCTACTCGGTTAGCGATACAAGCAACTTTGGGGTCTACAGATGAAACAAGAAAGAAGAGCTCAGAGGGTATCCCCAGAACTGGGGCTGCTGTGTGGACTGTCCCATTGCTTGGGATGAAGAGGTCAGCCTAGCATGAGAGAACTGTACCCAGGAGTTTGTGTTTGAGGTGGGGCATTCTTCAGAAGGGACTAGCAATTCTCCAATGTGGCTGGGATGAGGGGGCAGTATACAGCTACGCTGCCACACCTCTATCTTTTCCCCTTGCTAGAGAGCACCAAGGGGATGGCTCACTACTTGACAGAATGCTCCTGCTGCTTTTATTTTTATTCTTTTAGATTTATGTTTGGGGACACCCTTTACACCTCAGAGAGGTAGCCTCTCAGGGCACAGGAGAGTGTTGAATAACTTCATACTCCTTGCTCTTATGACCACAAATTTCCCCTTTATGTATAATAGAAAGCATTCAAGTTACGCTTATAGGTAAACAAGGTTGCATAGACACAGCCATATGTGGTGGTCCACATCTGTAACCTCAGCACTTAGGATGCCAGGGCTGCAGGATCATGGGTTCCAGACCAGCCTGGGCTACATAGTCAGACTCGATCTCAGAACAAGTGCACGAAGTACAACTCATTCTTCATGACTTTGTCATCCGGGAAGTGACATAGCGTGTGTTTCCACTCGGGGCCGGGTGGTTGACACTGCACAGACTCCCTGGCTGTTATTGCTAATCAGATATAAATCAGCTTGTGTCTGCTGAAGGGAGCATGATGGACCAGGTGGGACACGGTTGACTTGTTGGGCAGTAAGCCTGCCACTGGTTTTCCACCGGTCACTCCAGCGTAGGAACTTGAGGCAGCTGTGTTTGGTACCGAATGAAGCAGCTAAGACAAGTCACACTGTACTTGGAGAAGACTGTTCATTCGTGAGACGCAATGATGGGGAATAGGTCAAACGGTTGGGGCCAGTCTAGGCTACAGAGCGAGGTCCTGTCTCAAATAAGTAAATAAATACACAAATATATACATAGAGTGAGCCGAATAATCTATAAGGCCACCTGTGTCTTTCTCTTTTCTTCCTGCTTAGATTGGTGATGCGATGTCTAAACATGCATAAAACTATGTTCTCTGGTATGTGCGTAGTATTATATGGCTATTCAGCCTCAGGTACAATTTGGCCGATAAACCCACTCTCTGTTTTTAGCTCCATCTTTTATTCTTAATCTCACCGAAAGCTGTTTTTTCTTCACTTATTCCCCAATAATGTGAGCAGTTTCTTTGGAAAATGTAGGGGGAAAGCCAAGTGATACTTCTGCTGTGTCATTTCCTCCAGGAAATGGAGATGAAGATGGCAGAAACTTCCTGTCTCCCTGTGCAGACCACACTGACCCACAAAGTCAGGTCCCTGGGGCCTCCAGGCTCCCAGCGCCGATAGCTGCTGCCTGTGTTGGGAAGGACGGGGCAGGCGAGGAAGACAACCAACAGCCCTTCTCTCTTGGCATGGCTGCAGCCTCAGACACCCTGGCTTTCAGGGAGTAGATGCTTCGATTGGCTCAGAGAGTAAAACAGAGCTGGGATGAGAGATGGTCTCTGTGTGGTCCAGGCTGTGTCTCCTTCAGCAACGCCCCACCAGAAACTCTCACTGCCCCTTGAGTTCTGCACATCCTCTGGGCCCTGGGTCCTCATGGCTTAAATCAAGTTCCCTTGGTCACATAATGGTATGAGCCTTCCTCATGCGGAACTTACTCCAAAAACTTAGGAGGCTAGCAACACTTTAAAACTGAGCCGTTACTGCCATCTGTTGACTAATTATGGACAGGCCTGGCAGGAAGGGGTACTGCGGAGGTGGGAGTGGGTAGGAAGATGGACCGTGCTTCTGCTGAGGTCTGTGGTGGAGGTGAACCCTCAGTGATAGTGTCTTGCTCAATACAATTGATTTTTTCCTAACAAGGGAAAACTTTATCAGTTTTTTTAAAAAATCAATTTTATTTTTATTTTATATGCATTGGTGTATGGGTGTATCAGTGCCTTGCAACTGGAATTACAGACAGCTGTGAGCTGTCATGTGCATGCTGGGAATTGAACTCCAGTCCTCTGGCAGAGGAGTCAGGGCTCTTAACCACCGAGCCATTTCTCCAGCCCCTTTGCCCATTTTTTAAGGGTGATTCACATTTTTTTCTTCTCAGAAAGCCTTTCTTTTTAAAAAGATTTAATTTATGTATTTTCTGTATATTGGTGTTTTGTCTGCATGTACATCAACACACCAGAAGAGGGCATCAGATCCTATGGATATAGACTTCTGTGAGCCACCACGTGGGTACTAGAAATTGAACTTCGGATCTCTGGAAGAGCAGCCAGTGCCCTTAACCTTTGAGCCACCTCTCCAGCCTGGTGGCTTCCATTTTGAAAAGTATTTTGTTTTTATCTTTCAAGACAGTGTTGCAGTAAGCTGGATTCTAACTTGCTATGTAGCCCAGGATGGCCTGGAACTGGCCATTCTTTCCCTCCTGAGACCTGACAACAACAGGTTTGAGCACCACGCCCAACTGAAAAACTATTTGCTTCTGTCTATTTGCCTGCCCTCACTCCCTCCCTCCTTCCTTCCTCATCCTTGTTCTTCCTTTCAGGCCCTTTCCCACTTCCTCTCTCCTATCTCTCTCTCTCTCTCT
>LOJH01020558.1:0-20694 GCA_001685095.1 Ellobius talpinus
GCAGGGCACCCTGACTTCTCTTAGGACTGGAGAGGGAGAGGGAGGAGGAGTGGGAGGAGTGGGAGAGAAATGGGAGGATGGGAGGAGGAGGAAATTTTTAATAAATAAATAATAAAACCTTGCCCATGGTACTCTAAGGAGTGACATCATTTATAATGTACTAATTTAGTTTTTCAGCATTAATTTGTTAGAATTTTATTTTGTTATAATTATATTAATTTGTTATAATTATAACAAATATAATTAAATTTGTTATAAACAAATTAATAAAAAAACACTGTAAAGGCCTGAAATGAGAGAATCATTTAAAAGACAGGGAGAATGGACACCCATTGTCATTTCCCTCAACAAACATCTTTCAAAGAAAAGCTAATTTGGGGTAGGCCATCTTGGACCAAAAAAAACTTGTCTTCAGGATGAAACAAAACATTAATGGGAGAGAAAGAAACTTTTTTCCCATTATATTTGCATGTTTTTCTCAATTTTCCCACCCCACCCCTCACACACATCACACCCTCACACCCCTCCAGACGGCTGTCCCTGATCATTTCTTGTCCTGGCTCATTTCCTCTTTGGCCTGAGCAAGCACAGGTGGTTCTCGGGCACCCGACCTGTCCTTTCATAGGGGGAAATCGTGGATCCATTGTTCCATCTCTGCCCTGAGCACTGGCTCCCCGCTGCCTCCCCGCTTTCATTTCTCACCCCTTTTCTCTCCCAGCTCACAACTGGCTTTCTCATCTCCCCGTGAATATATGAAGCTTGCTCCCTCCTCCGTGTGTCTACCCTTGTTGGGCCCCCTCTCTGAAAGAGGTGTTCCCCAGGTTTGGCATTTTCTCCCCTCACCTCGTACCTCATTCGCCTAGTCTTCTCAGACAGCTAAGCATCACACTCAGGCCCAGGGCATACTAAATCTTTTTTTTTTTGAAAAATTTCCAGCAGTTTTCCCAAAAGTTCATCCATATATGTGCATACATACAAGAGAAAATGTAAAATTACTGTACAGTGCTCCCCACCACTAGATAATTCTTGAACACTAAACCACTCTAAAACCTCGTGGCTAAAATGTTACTTGTTAGTTCATAATATCCAGGTTTGGTCATATGGGTCCAGGGCAGCAGTGGTCCCTCTGGTCTGAAGCATTCTTGGTTGATGTTGACTGGAGCTCACTGACTCATGTGTCTGCATTTATCAAAGTAGCTCAAGAGAAAACAGTCTGGCTGTTGCTGCTGTGGCTATCTCCTTTCCTGTGGGATGTCTTGTTCTCCAGGGTCTAGCTTAGGCTTAATAATATGGTCCACAGGGGTCCATATTATTAACAAATACATAAATGCATAAATACAGTTCATGTTTCCAACAGACAGTTCAATTAGCCAACCCGGATTCAAAGAGCTAAAAGACCAGATACTACCTCTTGCTAGTAGGACTCATGACTCTGCAAGACCCGAGATACAGGGAGAGGAATATATGTGTTTATTTTTACTTGTCAGTTTGGTCTTTTTCTGTGTCCCCAGCATTTATGACAGAGGATAAACTTGCCTTTCAATAAGCAATTTAAATGAACTTGTAGAAACAACTCTAGAGGGCCAATAAAAAAGACTAATTCCGAATGTCACCACTATCAGACCGATGTAACTCTCTCTACGGTATAGTCACCATCATCCCAGCCCATAGTTCCTATCCAGGATATGTACTGAAGTGCTATCTGCATTTCTGGTTCAACGTGTGAGGTCCTAACGGGAATATCTAACTGGCCTGGCCTAGGTCACATATTTGTCCTGGGACACAGTAGCAATGGAAGGGAAGAGCAGGTTACAGGTAGCCACATACTACAGTCTTACAAAAATAAGCAGATGGACCCCAGAAAGACTTGTCTCTTCCAAATCCACATAAATGTCTAGGACAGCTCTCCTACTGAAAAATCAACCTGAGAGCCCGGTTGTTAACTGATAGCAACTAGTTACCTAGTTAACTGGTTGTTAACTGATAGCAACTAGAACAATCTTTCTGCACCACACAGCCACACATCCGTAGAATTTGCAGAAAGGAGTAATATGCAAATTCAGCCCAATAGCTATTCTTTCTTAAAAAAAAGAGTTTGGAGAATGAACTAGTTATCTTACCTCTTAAAAAAAATCATTCCAATTGTCTAAAGAGGCAACGAAGTTCTTTGTGTGCAGGGCGCTCTCTACCCATTTAGCTCACAAAGGGCCCATTGAAATGAGTGGATACAAACAGTGCTGTGACTGCCATTTAAAGCAGTCATATAGAATAACACAAAGAGCCTGTGGTACTGTCACTCGAATAAAGTACTGCCATTCAAAGTGGAGTACCTAGGATTGGTAACCATCATGCAGAGCAAGGAACAGTTTCAGTTCTGTTAAACAAAGACATAGAGGCAATAACAGGAGCTTGTGGCCTTTAAATCAAAGCTTTTTAGGAAGAAAAGAGAAACTGTAGAAAATACTTAGGCCTCACAAAACTGCTATCTTTTTTATTATTTATTTTTTATTCCTACCAACACCCTCACCAACACTCGCATGCCTGGACTTGGACTAGTGAGCACACATAGAAGAAGCACAGACTTCCATGGGGAGCAAGGAACCCAGTATTAATTTTCCTTATTCTAGCGATCTGGGCCTCCAGAAGGGAAACACATTAGCATCTTTGGAAGCCAGGATAGATGCTCATTCACAATGGAACACCTAGATTCAAGGCCGGTGGCTTCCAGGGAGCCAGAGATGCTCACAGCAGCTCAGACAGAGTCCGCAGCCACATAGTCCTTGGCTGGTTTCACCCTTAAGATCCAGTGATTTTCAGGCACCTGAACCTACATCTCTGTACCACAGGGTGTGGACGCCTACCTCATGCCTTACTGGTGGGCCAGAACAGGAAAAGCTGCTTCTCTCTACCTTCACCAGCTTCCAGCTGTGACCACGGGAGCCTGGCTTTCCCTGTCCCTTCAGGGTAATCCTGAGGCATGCATTCTCTCACTAGGAGAAAATCTCCACAAGGTATGCTCATGATGATTTAGCTGGGGCCACCCTCAAAGGTAGATGCCATCTACATTCTATGTGCCACAATACAGTTCGTGAACCAAGCAAGGGGCTGGAGATTGAAACAAAGACTCACAGACAGACAGAGAGACAGGTCATCCTTGAAACAGGAATGCCCCAAGAATGCCCCCTTTTATTGTGTCCAGGGGCAGCTTATATAGGGATCCTTAACTGATAGCCACGCCACAACCAAACCCACCAGAAACCACTCTCCTGACATCAGGAACTCCTGGGGGTTCTCATGCTCAGAACAGCTGTAGGCACTCAGATCAGGGAAAAACAAGTTGATTACAAGAAATTCAGGATCTGGGGGTTCACAGCTCCCAACAGGCAGTGGCTGGATAAAGCAAATTGTAATGGCCACATTCCTTTCCCTAGTTTAGCTCCTCAGTCTTTTGCCGGTGTCCCCTTCACCCCTCCTCCTCTTTCTCTTCTTCTAACTCAGGGACCCACTATGTATCCCTGACTGGCCTGGCACTCACTCTGTAGATCAGGCTGGCTCAAACTCAGAGATCTTTGTCTCTGGCTCACGAGCGCTGGGATTAAAAAGCCATATGCCACCACACCAGGTCACTAGTATATCACCCCCGCCAGTATATTCTCGATCCGGGAGTCTTCCAACCCTCTTGATGTGGTCCTTCGAGCTCATTGACTATAGAATGTGGTCCTGGATAAAGGTCAATGCGCCTGAGAGACTTCTGCCAAGCACTCTATGTATTTAAAGTCTAATAACCCTTGGCAACCATCAAGAAGGATGGGAGCCAAACTATCGCCAGGGGCTGGAAGGTACAAGGAAGCTCCGCCCTCCATTCGCTACATCGGTTGGGAAAGTGTTTTGAAAGCCTGGACCTGGTTCGAACTCAAATCAGAATAAGGCAGAAGAAGTCCGATCGCCTCCATTTCATTTGAGCGTAAGTTCTATATTCTCTGCACCCTTTACTTCCTCATCGTCAAAATGGAAATGTGGGGCCAGAGGAACAGCTCAGCAGGTGGAGGCACCTGCCGCCAAGCCAGGGAACCTGGGCTCTACCTTCAGATACACTGAAGGAGAGAAAGGACTCCCACGGTGCTCCTTTGACCTCCCAGTTCTCTTTTGACCTCCACATGCACTCTGAGACCAGTGCTTCTCAACCTCCGGATGCTGCAACTTGTTAATACAGCTCCTAATGTTGTGCTGACCCCCAACCACAAAATTATTTTGTTGCTACTTCGTAACAGTAATTTTCCTACGGTTATGAATCATGATGTAAATATCTGTGTTTTCTGAAGGTTGTAGGTGACCTCTGTGAAAGGGTTATTTGAATCACCCAGGGGTCTCGACCCACAGCAGCAGTTCAGAACTGCTGCTACACACACATATATCCCTCACATATACACTGGACACATACTTAAATGCATACAAACACATGCAAAATGCTTAAAAGCAATAATAAAATAGTGTCTACTTACAACATTTGTTAGCAAAACCCCATAGGAAGCCTGGGCTCCATACCTGCTACATAATCCAGCTAATATCTTACCATTAAGGCTGCCTTCTTGACTCCCTCTATAAGTTTAAATAATTTCATGGAACCTTGAACATTGACATGGCAAGCATACAGGATCATCCCAGAGAACGAATATCAAAATCTGAAATCCAGAGACTCCCATGCCCTCCCCAAGACCCCAGCCTCACCTGCTGTCTCTGTCGTTTCCTTCATCCTTCGTGATCTACAACTCTTGCAACCAACCCCATGGGGCAGCTGTGGCTGGAAGACGCAGAATAACTGCAGCAGGAAGACTGGGCAGGGAGGACCTGTCGGCCTCATGTGTGCAATGTCACATTTTTATACAAAATCCTATATCACTCATCCTGCCCTGCCTAGCTCACCCACACTGCGAGCAGCCCTGTGGGGCGAGCAACCTTCCAGGGCTGGTTTGCTGGTTCTTCCTAGCAAGTCTGATCATTACAAAAGGCACCGTCTCAGGATCCAGGGGTTTGACGTTCATCTGTTTCCCTTCATTATAATTTTTACTACTTTTCCTTTAAAGTCAGCGAGTCACAGATTGAGCTATAAACAGTCAAGTTCTGTAGCCTATGGGGCTCCCAATTGCCGGCAATGTGGTATGATTTAAATTTCCAATCAAAGCAACAGATAGGAAGCCACCACATCCCAACTCCTGCAGGAGTTGTAAAATTCTCAAGCCCTGTTTTTTTGTTTTTGTTTTTGTTTTTCCCTTTTAATCTTTATCATCTCAGAGTATTGATACTGACATGGAGAAAATAATTGCACAATCAAAATTAGATGTAGTTCATCTGAACTAGCCTCCGGGTAGCTTGGACTCCCCACCCAAAAACCTCTTTCCCACAATTCCCAGTCAATGTGCTGGGTATGATGTCAAGAATTAGAAAGCATATATAAAAACTTCAAGTTAAGAGTCAGTAGGAAGGATGGCTGGAATCCCTCCTTGGAAGCAGATCTAAAGCCAGCCATGTAATAACTAATCCATTTGCACAGACCAGTTCAGATAATTAGGACCCGACCTCTGTCGACAACGTGGCAGATGTTGCTAGATTTTATTGTTGTTGGTATTTGCTTGTTTTGCTTCTGTTGTTTGTTTTCACTTTGCATAGGGGGAGACGGCAGGACATAAACTTTGGGCCATGATTTCCCTTGTGGTGTCCTTGGCCTGGCAATTTCACCACCTTGGTGCTTGTCTGCTTCTGGCAGAGAAGGCTTTGGAGCTGCAGTGTTGAGTTGGAAAGGGATCCCAGGAAACAGCGGTAGGAGAGTAGGGGAGCGAGATGAGAAAAGGAACAAAAGCCAGAACGCAGTGCCTTAATAAGCAGGTTTTCACTGTGAGCCTCTGGGACCCAGTCCTACCAGGGCCTCTGGGCAACTGCATTCGGCAAGCCTCAGCGTTCCACTGCTCCAGGAAAGGGAAACTGAGAGAGGGCTGCCTCCTGGGTCCTTGGTTCTGAGTACAGATCAAAGCCGCGGACAGCCTACCGAACAGGGCCTGCTGGGGGGATGTGGGCAGGGTACCAGCAGCATCTGCTGCAACCATCCACTCTCCATCATTTGCCCTGTTCCAGGCACAGAAGCAGCTGGTGGCTGGGAGCCAAAGTCAACACCGGGGAAAACCTGATTCCAGTAAGACAGCAGCCTTTAAAAGGAAAGTGGGGCTGTGAACATGTGGCGATGTTTTGCTAGGCGGGCTATTGTGGGCTGTGAAAGGGGTCCTCTGAGAGGACGCGCAATGCCTATCGAACCATCCAGAAAGGCGCTTCCAACCTAGCAGCATGCTGGTGCGCAGTGGCTAACAGGCATGGAAAATCAAGAGTTGCCTGGGACTGGGGCTAATTAAATGCAATCCTCTGTCTCTTTCCTTCGCTGCCGCAAAAATGCAGAAGCTGAAATCTTTCAAAAACCACGTAAAAGTGCAGCCATCGTCCTCTTCTTAATTACGGCGCCTGTTCCCTGTATTTGCAAGCATGGGAGCTTTTTACAGTATTTTCCCCATCTCTGTGAAAGGTGTCAAGGAATCTGAAAGAGCCAGTGGGGAGAAGGGAGGATAAAAGGCTCTTGAGCCAATGGCTTGCTCCTGGCCCTTGTTCAGTGCCACTGAAAAGCTGCTCAGAGAGCTTAAGCTACAGGGAGCACAAGTTGGCAGAGCACCGAGGCCTAAGGGATCAGGGTGAGATTTAAGTTGAGGGGGGAAAGCCAAATAACTGGGCTGGCAGAGTAGGATGGGGCTCAGGGCTCGCTCGGAGGACCAAGGTTTGTTGTCAGTTGTTGTGGGTGGTAGCCACTGACAACCCCTAGACTCTCTCTTCCTAAAGTATTATCCCAGCTGAAAGGAACTGCCATACTCAAAGCCACCCTACCCCACCCCAGAACTTCCTACCGCGGCCATCTCTGTCCCTCTCCCCTGCTTCCCTCACTGTCCCCAGTCTTGTCCCAGAAGTATTACTCCAAGGACTTCCTTCATATAGGTTGCTACTTCAGCATCTTTTTCATAAGGAACCCAGCACACGGGACCTGGCCACTATGGCTGCTGGCATGTGAAATCTCAGTTGCCATGAGACCCTATTAGGCTGTTTCTAGAGATCTCAAAGTGGAGGAAAACATGCTAAGAGCAAGAGAAACACGCCAAGACTCCGTGAGAGGGCACTGGGTGCCTACCTGGCAATTGCCCATTTTTATGCCACAGTGTCCTCAGAGCAGTAAGAAAACCTGCCACCCATATGTTTCAAAATGCTCCTACCTGGAAGTTTGCAGCATCTGATGACAGAGCAAGGGGCTGCACCATAAGACAAAGGGAAATGGGGAAAGTATTTGCAACATTCGGAATAAGCAAATTGATATGCTTATTAATAGTAAAGAACAACAAAAATCAATAAGAAAAGATGAGAAGCAAAAATAAAGAGAACGAAGAATCCAAATATCTGCAGATAAATACACAATAGTCTTTTTACTATAAAATAGGGTTTTTGCTCTCTGTGTGTGTGTGTTTTCCACTCCTAAGAAAACAGAAGTAAATGAGTACTAGTCTGAGAAGTCATTCTTGATTGACAGATGAATAAAGGCCGGAGAGTTGAATACGCCTATGTTGGCGTATGTGGAAGAATAGATCATCGCATGAAATTCTGCAGGTGTAGAAATTGGCACAATCTCTTTGGAAGGCAAATTGGCAGTTTTGAATGCACACACACATTTTACACATTGACTCAACAAGAAGTTGGCTCTATTAAGAGTTTATAATACAAAATTTTTGCAAAGGCATATACATGAGGTTATTCATTTACACATTGTTTAAAGTAACCAAAGGCCAGAAGGCATTAAAATATTTCTGTGTGCGTTAAATTATAATATGCATCATCCTATGAAAAGTCAGCTCCCAGGTCCAATGATCCTGAGGATGCTCCTGAGGTCAGGAGAACTGGCATGAATGGCCTGAAGCAAGCAGAGTCTGTTTCCCTTCACCTGACCCTTTTTATACTCAGCCAACTTTACCAACACTCTAGAGAGTAGCATGGAATGGGATAAGCTTCCTAATTCCTGTCTTCATATAACAAACACTTGCTTATTTACTAGGGTGCTGGAGAGATGGCTCAGCAGTTAAGAACACTGCTCTTCCAAAGCACCCGGATTCATTTCCTAGCATCCACATGGCAGCTCACACCCCTCTGTACCTCCTGTTCCAGGGGATTGGACACTCTCTTCTGGTCTCCTCGGGACCAGGCATGCACTTGATACACAGACATACATACGTGTGCACATCCTTACACATATTATACAGTTTGGTTTTGCTTTTTGGGTTTTCAAAACACGGTTTCTCTGTGTAGCAGGGCCATGACTGTCCCAACACTTACTCTGAAGACCAGGCTGCCCTCAAACTCACAGAGATCTAACTGCCTCTGCCTCCTGAGTGCTGGGATTACACTACCACCTGGCTTATAAAATAAAAATTTTTAACTTTTAAAAACATATATTCTATCACCATTTATATGTAACAGATTATGAAGTTTAAGAAAAAAATATTGGTTGGTGGTGGCACACCCCTTTAATCTCAGCACTCAGGAGGCAGAGGCAGGCAATCTCTGAGATCCAGGCACCCCAGTCTACAGAACAGGACAGCCCAGGGCAACACATAGAAACCCTGTCTTGAAAAACAAAATATTCATAATGCTTAATAATTATTATATCATCATCATCACTATACAAGCTTAGGTGATAACGTTTAAGTTTTGCATATTCAAACCAATGCAAAGAAAATTTTTAAGTAATCATTCAGCAGAAAACCCATCAAACAACCTTGACACACAGAATAATTTAAAAGCTAATCTTGCCTAGGTTCACCACCGCATTTGTTATATTCTTGAGTGTTTGCACTTGGAAGCATTCTAGGAGTCTTAGAGAATCTGTGTCCACCAGAAACACCTGTGTGCAGAGAGCAAGACCCCCCCCTGGGGCAAACTCTCTTAAATTGTTGGCAGACCTGGAAATCTTAACCAACGCTCACCTGCTTTTCCTCACCGGGAGTAAAGGTTCTTGGAAGCTCTTGAACATGCTTCAGAGACAAAATGAGAACACGGTAAATGAGGAAGATTGCATGGTGGCAATCCTGTGCTGGGTACCCATCCACTAATATCTACTGCCCTCTCCACAGGAAGACCTGACTGCCCTTCAAAGCAGGTCTCATTTACAGTCAAGTTTTTCCAACTCAACTCTGCATTACACAGATGTCACATAACTCTGTTTAAAAAAATGCAAGACACGTAAAACCAGAACCACACACACCTGGATTTCATATCACAGCAAACCGAGATCTGCGCACGACCTTCGCAGACACAGCTGCACAGTCGAATCCCCTGGATGTTGCAAACACGGATTAGAGGAGAGATGAATTGTGTGCAGCCTTGTCAATTCATTTCAGGTGTCAAGATGACATAAGGAGGCACGGGGATATTTCTTTATTGGTGTAACTCTTGGGATAAGATGGAGTGGGGAGCTCTGTGTGCTGCAGAACTGGAAAACCATCCCTCATACTACACAAATGAACTAATACATCATCAATCATTGGTGTTTGAGAGGGCTTTGGACTGTACATTATTCTCCATGATAACTTGTACTTTGGTTTTAATTGCTCTAACTAGCTGCATGAGTGAGTATTGCTTGGAGTTCTGATAGCGGCTCCTCCATCGGGTCTCTTGGCAGCTTAGGAGCTAGTGTGTGTTCTTGGCAAGGAGACTTGGCTGTGTGTTGATTAATAATGCGCACTGCCCAATCTCACTCGATCAGCATCTCCTGCCTCCAGCCTCTCCTTCTGCAGCTCCCCAACCACAGAAGCCTTCCCGCCCCTCCCAGCATGTTTTCCCACAAAGCCCTTGCTCCCCTTCAGTCTGAGGCCAGGAATTTGCTGCAAGGCCTAGAGGCCCTGAGGGGAACCGGTGTTGGTGCTTAAGCCACAGCAGATGAAGTGAGTGTGGAGACCCTGGCAGGGAGCCTACGGCTACCTCCTTAGACTGATTGAGGGAAGTTGTGCCAGGGACTAGTAGGGACACCCTGCTTTATTAGGAGTCAAGGCAGCAATGTGAAACCCTTCCAAGGTGTCTTTCACATGTCCTTGTTATTCCTCTAATAAGCCAGTATTATAATAGAGCAGTAAAGCACATGTCACTGAACACAGCCCGTAAATTGTTTCTTGTACTGTGGCCCTTAAATGATGGCCTCATTTCTAACTACCACAGAGCTAAACAAAGGAGCAGCTGTTTGCCTGGCCTCCCTCCCCTCCACCCAGTGAGGGACATGAGCTCTCAATGATAGGTTTATAAAATGGGTGTCTTGCTCAGGGTACCACTTAGGTACCACGTACAATACCTGAAGCAAGATAACTACTTTTGTGAGGTAGGTCTAATGTTTGCTCCTCGCCTCCACAGTCTCCCTCGATCCTTGTAGGGCTTTCTAGGGTTGGCTTCAGCGGCAACAGCGTACAAACAAAGACAGGGATGTTTGGGCTCCACTCTTCCTTAGAGGTCCTGGCCCAAAGGCTGAGAAGGATAACTCCTGCTGAAACATGGAGCGGGCCTTGTAGTAGACATGTAGTAGGTGGGGGTACTAGACTCCCCAAACTGGCACCTTTTTTTTCCCCACTGTGGGCTTCCAGTTCCCAAGCCTCCTTGGTAAGGGTTTCTGAAACATTGTAGAAATGACTACCTCTTGAATGCTTCATAAATCCCAGATCCTGTTCTGAAAGCTTTCTGGGCATTTTATCACATCATCTCTACCACCAAATTTGAGACAGTCACCACCCGCACACCATTTGACAGTTGAGCAAAAGGCCTCTCAGAGCTCAGGCCATTGGCTTCAAATCAGGCTCAGACACAGTTACTGCCAAACTGTGGACAATGCAGCTTGATTGTAAAAGAAACACATGTTCTCAGCATCATTGGCAGTAAGGTTCTTCACCGATGTGTTGACTGAGTTTGAATGTGGAGATGAAAAGTGTTTGGAAGTAAGAGAGTAGGGGAAAATACCCTCTTTGCCCCCCCAATACCTAGGAAGACAAAATTTGAAACTGCCAGTGTCATAAATAAATGGAACTCGCCTGTCTCTTTGTTATTTTTTTTCCTTTCAGTTTGTCTAGGTATTACTTGTAAGGCTCTTGGCCTAGGGAGTTGTGAGCAATTTTGGCTGTAGAACAACTGGATTCATTACCCAAAATGTTCCAGGCCTCCTACATCCATAGCTTCTTAGATGAGCTCAGCAGACCAAGGACATGCTCTAAATCCAGCTTAGGGAATTATTTATTTACAATACTCATCTAACAGTCAAAGCCAGTGTTTACTCATTGCCATGAGCCAGCCAGTTTTCATGTATAAACTTATTTAATCATCCCAACAACCTCCGATCATGAGTGAAACTCTACAGATAAGGAAACTAAAAGCCAGAAAGACTAAACAATTTGGTAAATTCACCTAGCTGGTATCTCAGAATCAAGCCAGGCTAAGGGGAAGATTGATACTCCTAACCCCCATGCGGCGAAAGTCATGTCTTCTGTCAGTGATGCTGTTCTGTACTCAAGAAACTGGAGAAGTTAACAATTAGGAGTGGATGGACCGCTGGGACCTCTTGATCCTGGAGCTACAACATGCCATGTCTCTGGGCATCCCTTACTCATGGTCCATCCCTATCTTAGGGTTTCTATTGCCGTGAAGAGACACCGTGACCATTTCAGCTCTTAAGTTCTTTTGTTTTTTAAGATTTACTTATTTCTGTACATGGGTGCTTTGTCGGCATGTAAATCCACACCCCAGAAGAGGGCATTGGATCCCACTATAACTGGTTGTGAGTCAACATGTCATTGCTGGGAATTGAACTTGGAGCCTCTGGAAGAGCAGCAGCTGCTCTTAACCACTCAATTGGTTCCAAGTTCAAGACTACTTCTTAGTAGGCATTCCTCATAGAACTACTCACCAAAGACAAAACCCACAAGCGAATGGAGAAGACATTTTTTTGAGCCCTGGTGTGGTCATTTCATTTCTCACTCTGAGAAGGAATGATGGGTTCTGTGGAAGCTGAGGAACTTGTCCCACCACAAGTAAGTGATGGAGCCACGGATTCCATCCCAGATTGCAAGAACACAGCTGAGGTTCTATAGCATGAAGAGGCAGTCTCATTGGGAAGCTCAGTTGGGACACTCAACACTGCCCTGCTGTCTTCCAGGAAAGCGTTGACCATCTTACATGTAGCACAAGAACTTACATATTTCCAGGGTGGTGCATAGCCCTAACCTTCCAGGCCATGGCCTCATAATCAACACTAGCTGTTCCTGATGTTTTTTTCCATAAAGCTTCTTTATACAATGTAGCAATAGCAACCTACCTTCTACCAAATCTACTAATCTTTTTTTTTCATCCTTTGACTTGCCTCTAAATCTGCAAGTGTGGGGACTGTTGTAGTTTTAAAAGCACCATGCCAGATATCACTGTCTTTGAAGCTGCAGAAGTTGATCTGAAGTGAGAAAAGCACACACACAAACTGCCTTCTTCCTTCTGTCTCACTTTCCACCATCGTATGGGAAAGTGCCCAGGCCTGAGTGCACCTACACTCACATACAATCACAGACAAAGCCCCAAACTACACAAACACACACACACACAGACACACACACATACAAAATAGAGTGTTTGTAGCAATGCAAGCATGCAATAATCTGTGCATGCTTACACACAGATCCATACATGCAAACACACACAAAACACTGTTTGTAGCAATGCAAGCATGTAATAATGTGTGCATGCTCATACAGATCCAAACATGCAAACACACACACAAAAGACAGTGTTTGTAGCAATGCAAGCATGCAATAATGTGTGCATGCTCATACAGATCTATACATGCATACACACACACACACACACACACACACACTCACTTTCTCACTTCTTGGGGCCACAGACTAGGTGAAGCAGTTCTCAGAAAGCAGATATCTAAATGTTGTGTCCTGGAAGTCTGCCTCTGTCCTCTCTCTTCAAATCCTGCTTAGGGACTTACCTTGTTGCATTAAAACAAAGGCTGCAGTCCCTTTCCAGTGGTGACAGTGATGTGACGCCACACTGTAAACAGAATTTTGATTTGTTGCCAAACACTTTCACATCCATTTGAAAACTTTTTCTGGTATGTTTCTAGCTTTGCTCTAGATATGTAATTATGAAAGTCAGGAATAATTACTACTTAGAAGTGACAAATTCTAAAGGATTCATCACGCCTTGAGGGAAGTCGCTTTGTATATTCAAATCATCACTTCATTGATAAGATTTAAGCAGAAAGTGAACTCACTGAGCACCTTATTCTGGTGGATAATCAGTACTGGACCCACGGATAATTGAAACCAAAGGTTCTCTGAATGAACAAAAATTATGATGAGAGCAAATCTTGAATTGAAATCATAAAGTTAAAATATAATTTAATGGAATTATTTACCTTAAAAAAACTAATTTACATCAAAAGATCTCCAAAAATCTTAAAGACCAACTCAAGAATGAAAACTGGACCTGTGAGGAGGCTAACTGAGTAAAGATACTTGCCAGCAAGCCTGAGGACCTGAGTTCAATTCCTGGGACCCACAGTATAGAAGGAAAGAACTGACTCCCAAAAGTTGTCTTCTGTTTTCCACACCATTGCAATGGCATGGGCAGCCACATATGGAGATAAATAAAAGTAATAATAATTTTTTTAAAGTACTTGTGCTGGGAGTGGTGGCACATTGCCTTTCATCCAAGCACTCAGGAAGCGAAGCTGATGGATCTCTGAGTTCCAGAACTGTAGTGATATTTTGTTTATGTTTTAACAAATAAAGCTTGCCTGAAGATCAAGGATCACCACTAGAGGCCAGGGAGTGGTGGCACAAACCTTTAATCCCAGGAGACAGAGCAAAAGGGATCTCTGTTAGTTCAAGGGCACCCTGTACTACATAGGACTGAATCTGTCTAAAGGTCTCTCTAGTGGCTGGACACACTGCTTCTCTGATCCTTCACCTTTCACCCCCTAATATCTGACTCCGGGTTTTATTTATTAAGACCAATTAGAATNAACTGTAGTGATATTTTGTTTATGTTTTAACAAATAAAGCTTGCCTGAAGATCAAGGATCACCACTAGAGGCCAGGGAGTGGTGGCACAAACCTTTAATCCCAGGAGACAGAGCAAAAGGGATCTCTGTTAGTTCAAGGGCACCCTGTACTACATAGGACTGAATCTGTCTAAAGGTCTCTCTAGTGGCTGGACACACTGCTTCTCTGATCCTTCACCTTTCACCCCCTAATATCTGACTCCGGGTTTTATTTATTAAGACCAATTAGAATTTGTGCTATGCAGGACAGCCAGGGCTACACAGAGAAATAATGTCTCGAAAAATGCAATAAATAACTTAAGTAAAAGTACTGTTCTTGCCCCCTACAAGTGAGAAAGCCTTGGGGTCCATTCCTCAGTGCCCAGACTTGAGTCTCCCCCCTTTTCCTTCATTGCTACCAGCTGGCCCAGGGCTTATCAAACACTGCTAAACACAGGGCAGCCGTTCTGTCTCTCTTTGCTGGGGAAATCATCATATTTTAGCCTAGATGCAAGCGAGAAATGACTACTTCTCTTGCAAAGCATATGTTTATCATTCCTAGTTTTGCAAGGACCTAAGCAATGTAAATTCTGTTTATTAAAACACGGGTATAGCAGAGTGGCAACAAAGTGGTGATATTTCCTCCTGCCGAACCTGAAATTACCTGGGATGATGGAAAGAGATCCTTATGCATAGATGCACAGATAGGCACGGGACAATAGAACACAATGCAGCCGCTTTTTAAATCCTTCCCAAGAGGAAACAGCAACAACAAAAATCAGTCAAACATTTAATGTTCTTTCAGCCTTCATTTTATTTCCATCCCCTTGTGTAGCAAGTAGCATTGGTGTTTGGGCTTTTTAAAGAAAATGCTATTTAAGCTAAATAGTTTTACAACTGATTTTCCTCATACTAGACTGAGGAAGATTCTAGAAATAAGCTTGTTTTACTCTCCCATGTCCATGGCTTGGACACAGGGAGAGTAAAACAATGACATGCATGAAGTTGAGTCTGCACAGAGCAGGCACAGCCTCTCATGGTGAGCCACACACATGTGTGGAGCTGAGTCTGCATGGAGCAGGCACAGCCTCTCATGGCGAGCCGCACACAACCGTATGATATGCTCTGTTTGATGGTTTCTTTCATTGATTAGCTGGTTGGTTGGTTTTTTTGATACAGGGTTTATCTCTGTAGCTTTGGCTATCCTAGAACTCACTCTCTAGACCATGTTGACCTCGAACTCAGACACTGGCCTGCCTCTGCCTTCAGAGTGCTGGGATTAAAAGTGTGTACCAGCACTGTTTAATTACTTGCTTTTCCAACCTTGCCACTACTGTGGACTTCGATCATAAAAGAACAGTATCCGTTTCCAGAAAACTTAACTCACTTTAAACACAGCCCCTTCTCTAACACAAGGAGGTGGTAACCCTAGAACCCAGGCTCGCAGATTCCAGGAACAGACCCATTGAACACACCTGCCATCTGGATCCATCTTTCTTTCCATCAAGGATCTAGTGGCCACTGGCAACATGGCTGTCTTTGTAATAAAGAGGTTTGCTGACATTCAGTTTTCATGGTGGCGCCTCACAGTCAAGAGACCTTCTGAAAAGTTCTAGAGTGCCTAACCCTCTTCCTCGATGCTCTCAAACAACACCTGCTCTACACATCAGGGAGATGCCAGGGAGGGAGGGATGGCTCAACAGACCAGAGTTCCGTTCCCAACACCCACACTGAGTGACTCACAACTGCCCATAACACCAGCTCTAGGGGATCCTACATCCTCCTGGGGCCTCTGCAGGAAGCTACACACATAACACACATGCACACCTTTTTTTTTTTTGAAAAGGGGACCTGCCTTTATAACATATCTCCCACTTGAGTTCCAGAGAATGGGCAATGACTGCCTGCCAGGAATAGTCCTTGGCTGACCGTTCTCAGGTCAGTGGGTCAAAGCACCATGAGGGTCAGCCAGTGTACAACACAGGAAATGGGTGTATGACCTGAGTGTCATCTGTGGCATTGCTTGACATGCCTTATCTATGTCCTGGCGGTACTCATTTCCTCACCTGCCTGTCTCCAGCTCTAAACATTTGTGCTACACATTGTCCTATCCTCAGGAATTAGGACAACCTTCAGAGTACAATTTTTGGGGGGGTGGGAAGAAGGTGGTTAAATAAAAAGAAGGCAAAAGACATTATTAATTATACTTTAAAACTTTAACACTAAACGGGACATGGTGGTTCACTCAGGAAGCAGAGGCACTTGAATATGGGTTTAAGACCAGCTTGGTCTACAAAGTAAAAGTTCCAGGACAGCCAGAGCTACACTGTGATACTTTATCTCAAAAAACAAACAAACAACAACAAAAAAAAAACACCTCCCTAATGCCAGGGCTTCCATTAGCTTTTTTGTCAGACCTGGCTAGAGATCAAACCAGTAGCCCCCACCAAGGAATTTTCCCTGCAGAAGTGTTTTATTGGGCCATCTCTATGCATAGCAGTTTCTCCAACTGAAGGGCTCCAGACCCTGCTGTCCCATCCACTAGAAGCCCTGCTGCTGCAATCTGCAACACTCAGAGCTCACCTGCTTATCTACCCCAGTGTGCTTGGGTGCCCCCGACCCTAGGTCTCCTAGCCCTAAGACAGGTAAGGGTACATTTTGGTGACATTTTTGATAGGGGAAGTGAAAGGGCTCAGGTCCAAGGAAAATGGACCATCGTCTTAGTGTAACCAAGCAATTGAGTGAGCGTTAAGGAGAGTGGTGGGGGACTATCAAGGAAGAGAGGCTGAGGGAGTGGCTTGGTGAAATAAGACGCATGCTCAGCATGCACAGAGCACTAGGCTCAATCCTCAGGGCTATAAATATGTGAACGAACATAGTAGTTTTGTTCCACGAACTTGCCCAGTGACCTTTCTGAGTTTTCAGCGCTGCCACTTGCTTGAGAGCCTAAGCCTTCTGCATCACCAGAAAGAGAACACACCCTGCCCCAAACCCTGCCCAAAGGCAACCAGTTTCCCCCTCTTTCTGGTGCAGGGCATGATGGTAAATATCTCTCCTAATCCCAGACTCAGAGGGCGTGTGACCCACATAGCTTCCCACTGGGAAAACGCTCTCTCAATTACGGCTGTCCCCATCTTCGCCGCCTCATGACAAAGTGTCCCTTTACAGAGCTTGTATGTAAGCCTGAGCCGCCGCGTTCTGGGCAGAAAGTCCCTTAGTCTTCTGATCTCTTTTTTATTAGTTCGCCTCTTGCGTGTTCAGATTTGCCGTGTCTGTAGTCTTTACAAACCAACGAGGAGGCAAAGGTAAAACGACAGATCTTTGATTTTTATCTGCTGCAGACTGAAGATGAATTCTAAGTGTGGTTTTAGAAGTGGCTGGCTTCCTCCTAGATTTCATTTTCTTAAAGCTGAGAAAGCAATTGAAGAAGGTGTACGGGTTCCAGGAACTGCAATTGTGGCCATGTATTAACTATGTAGAACTCTCAGGTGGTGTTCAAATGAAAGTATCTTTTCCTGTGTACATCCCTCCTCTACTTCAAAATAGGAAATTACAATGACAGACAGGGTTGTTGCTGTTTTATTATGTTTATGTTTATTTATATAATGTTTTGTTACAGAAAAAGAAAGAATTTAAGGCAGGGTAATATATGGATTTCTCATTGACCTGCAGGAGCAATTTCATCAGGGTTTTTTTTGGTATCATATCTACTTGTTAATGATTGATATGTTAATGATCTGATTAATCTGTTGGGTTGGATTCATTTACATCATCATTTCCATTTCATCAAGATGTGTTTTCAAAGAGACAGTAGGTGTCCTTCTCAAAATGTCCCCTTTCTTAGCATAGGGAACTTGCTTTTTCATAAGCAAACAGTATCAGATCCTTAGGTCTGATGGGAAGCAGCTGTCTGAGTCTGGGGAGGTTAAGCTGCCTCACCTAAGTTTCTTAAAGCAAGGAGAGCTGTGTTTGGGTTTGGGTTTGCTTTTGTATGGAGCTTATTTTTCTGTAGCATCCAGAACAGTACTCTAGAAGTTTCCAGAGTGAATGTAGGAGTCAGCACCAACACCTTGGCCCCCTGCCTGCCATTGGCTAAGGAAAGGCCCAGGAAGACTGGGTCCTCAACTCTGGCCTGTGGTGCTGTCAGGGTCCTTGTGCTGAATGTCAGGGTCATGAAACCTCGAGGTCACAGTACGACGTGTGGTCATCCTTTGTAGGTACGGGGAAAGTCAAGTTCATGTGAAATACAGTGAGTGGGTCAGAGCACCGTCTCCCACGGTGCAATTTCACGTGGTTTGAGTAGGGTATGAACAACATCAAAACCTACTGAACGCAGAGAAAATTGTGTTTGCTTTCAATTCCCTCTCAGCGCTCCGGATCACAATAAGAAGCAGGTTGACACGGTGTTGACAGACATTTAGCAGCCCCTCTCGCTCTTCTTCCAGACAGCTGCTGCCCGGATAGGAACCTTTCTGCAAGCTGCTGTAGCCAGTTCTGATCTCAGGAGGATGTCCCGTTCTGCGATGTTTGAGCCTACTTTTACCATGTCTTCCGACAAGGTCAGGCAGGGTGTGCAGCTGAGATGACGCTGTAAAGTTACCTTCGAAAACAAGTATGTTGGGTCACAAGATGGCTCAGAGGAGATGCTGTCTGCGCTAGCCTGAGGATCAGAGTTCGATCCCAGGAACCCACAGTGGAAGAAGAAAACGGGCTCCAGAAAGTTGTCCTCTGACCTTCACATGCACACCGTGGCACCTGCATGCCCCCTGTGTGTGTGTGTCACACACACACACACACACAGAGTAAAATAAATGTGTTTAAGTGTTTTCATTAAATAAACTTGAAGAGTTAGTTATAGAGATGTATAAATTTTCAAAATTGAGATGAAAAACAGGAAAGAAAAAAAAAAGAGTTTCAGGAATTGAAGTCCTGAGACAGAAATGGGCCTTGATCTCAGAAGCAATGGATCTGAGACAAGCCAAAGCAAGGAGTGTGGAACACACCTCTGGCTATCTGTTTGCTCATGTATAAGTATTAGTATGCCTTCTTCAAGGAGTTGTATGTAGTGATAGAGTGAGTGGCTGAAGAGAAATCCTTGACCACTCCGCTGACTAACACATGCCTGTGCCCACATTCACCCTCTACGCAAATATCCTGTGAGGAAGAGGGTAGGGCTTCCCCCATCCGTTAACTCCCAACATTCAGAGCCATACCAACAAGTGGGATCCATCAGCATAAACATTTGTTAGATGAAGAAAAAGAAAGAGGAAAGATAGAAGATAAAGAGAAAAAAAGTCCAATTTTCCAAGCTAGTGATCAGAAGAGCTCAGGCCGCTGAGAAGGCCTGGAATTTCATCCCATGATCCTTTGCTTCATATGAGGGGAAAATGGATGAAAATGAGTTTAAGGTGCAGTGTTGCTGACTTTAAACCTTACTTTGACCCCATTCTATTTGTGCAACATTGTCTACATCTTTCATCTCATCTGATGATCAGTTTCCCATCTGTGACATGGGAATCATCACCAACACTTCACAGAGTCACAACTAGTTTTATTGAGCTAATATATATACAAATGATGAACGGCCCAAATGCAGTATTCGTTATTACTGTTGTTATTATACATGCTCTACAAAAATTCAGAGAATTATTTTGATTCTCTTAAAAGTGTACGTGAGATGGATTTTTTTACTCCATAAACAGATTCTCATACTTTCTTCCTAATTAGACTCTATCTGTCATGTCTGTAATTCCTGTGTAATTAAATTGAAATTAAATGTCAATTTACTTTAAATTATGGAGTAATTCTATGTATACATGCCATGCAATCTGCATTTTGTTAGAAGATGACAACCAAAAATATCCTGATGGTCCCTCTGTAATTACATAGTGATCTGATTAAGTTCAGCATGACAAACTACCTGCCAGGCCCCAAGGAAGGAAAAACAGCACCCTGGGAGAGAAGGAGAGAGGTTAGGCTCAGAGGAGGGGGCTAGCGTGAACTCACCAAGGACCTGCCACCCTCCGGGAGGCAGGATAGTCCCAGCTACTGATAATTCCCTTATGGATAATAAATGCTGATTTTTTTTTACTTTAAAAAAACAGTTTATTGGATATATCTCAACTTGAAAACTTCTTAAAAATGCAGTTTAAGAGAAAAAGAAAGTCTTCACTAGAGAACAGGTTACCTGCTGCAATTGCCCCTTAGATGTTTCTAACCTCACTGTTGGGATCAGGTTGGTGTCGAAGGACTTCGGTCTGCATGTAGACAGTGAAGATCAACCGGAGATTGCATTTTCCAGTAATACACCTAATGGTGTCTATCTCCTGGTTCCAATAATGTTTCAATACTTGACAGCTCTCCCATTGATCATCAACAAATATATTGCTATGTCTATCCTACTTGAGTAGAAGCCACAGTTATCAAATGGTACGGGAGAATTATCTGTATTCTGTCAATCATGTATTTTAATAAAACACTGATTGGCCAGAAAGGAAGTATAGGTGGGTCAACCAGACAGGAAGTAGAGGTGGGGCGATGAGAAC
>LOJH01020560.1:0-20694 GCA_001685095.1 Ellobius talpinus
AATAAAGCATATAATATCCAATTAACAGGTAAAAATACCTTACAACATTAATCAACAAGGAAATCAAAACTATAGTGTGGTATCACCTCATTCCCGTTAAACTGATCATTACCAAAATCAATAAGAAATAAGGATTTTTCTAAATTGATATTGTATCAAATTACCTTCTAAATTTATATCTCCAAGCCCATAGGTTGATGCAGTCTTCAGTCTTCATCAGAGAAGTGTAGTGGAATTTCATTTATATTTTAATAAATAAAGCTTGCCTGAAAATCAGAGAGTAAAACAGCCCTACTTGTCAGACCTACAGACAAAGTAGCAGTAACACACACCTTTAATACAAGTAGACACACTAGTTGCAATAGAAACTGGGAGGGGTATGCCTTTAACCCCAATGGTGCACACCTTTAACCCCAGATCTAGAGAGGATTATAAAGTGGGAGGAGAAAGTCCTCAGTCACAGTCTTATTCTGAGATTCCTGGAGGCAGGATCACCATTTTGGATTTAGGTTGTAGTAAGAGTCAGTGGCTGGTAGTTTTGATTTGTATCTTCAAACCATTCAGTGGTAACACACACCTTTAATCCCAATAACAACACTAGCTATCATAGTAATTGGGTGGTGCACGCTTTTGATCCAAGTGGTGCACACCTTTAATCCCAGGCCTAGAAAGGATTATAAAAGGAGAGGAGAGAGCTCTCAGCTACCGTCTCATTCTAAGATTTCTGGAGGCAGGATGGCCATTTTCAGACTGAGGTCAAGATAAGAGTCAATGGCTGGCTGCATTGGTTTTCTGAACTTCAGGTTGTATTGCAACATGTGTTTCTGAGTTGATGCAAGTTGAAAGTAGAAATGGTTGTCAGAGACTAGAGAGACTAAGAAAGGAGAGAAGGTTGGGGAAAAGTATTAACAAATACCAAGTTATAGTCAGAGGATCGGAAGAATTTCTAGTGTTATAATGCACATATATACAACTATAGATGATGACAATGTTACATATATAGCAAAAGTTGGTGAAATTATTTTAAATATATTTACCAAAAAGTGACAATAATTGGAGAAGATAAGCTTGTTATGTTTGTCCTGATTGTGGAATGGGGTGAGGTGAATATATGTGGTGAAATGACAACTTGCAGAGTTGGTTAACCTTTCATCTATGCATGCCTTTTAGGGTAGAACTCAGGTCACCAGACATAGCAAGCCTTTTTATCTGCTAAACCATCTTACTAGCCCTGCTTCTAGATTCCTTGTCTTCATCAAAAACGCCAATCCACTGACCCCAGCAGTGTTTACTACCTTTCTTCCTGTGAAGGCATCACTCTTTTGTTTATCCAACTGAAGATGTAAGCAGTCACTCCTTTAGAAGCACCATTAACTACCCTGTCCTCCATATGCTCCTTGTATTCTCCTCAACTATAAAACATCCAAACCTGTTTAAACAGGAATGGCCTACTTGAGCAGTTGAAAATTGTAATTTTCAAATATTCCAGTTCACCTCCTACTACAACCACTAGTTGGGTTCATTTCCCACCCTCTAAAATTGGGGTAAGGCAGGAGTGGGCAAATTATATATTGCTATTGGGCTCAATCATTTCCTGTGTCAATAAAATTTCATTCGAGCACAACAATCATTCTATAACAAATTGTCTGTGTCTGTTTTTATGCCACAACAGTGGAGCTAAATAGTAGTGTTATTTAGTAGAGATACAGAGAGTTATCTCCCCAAAATAATAAAAATATTAATATACAGCCTTACATTTTTTGAATGTGGTTTTCTATATTATCATGCACATTGTTACTTGATTTGTAATGGGCATGAAAGTGTGATGTATCTTGAAAGGTTTATTTAATAATGGTTATTTTTAGTGTTTGATTATAACTTTTTAATAATTATCTAGAAAAAGAGTTAGTAAATTATTTTAGCAATAATGATGCCACAGTATAAACTGTTATGGACTGAGTGTTAGGGCCCTTCCAAAATTGATATGTTGAAACCTCAACTTCCAAGGCCAACAAAGTCAATGGGAACAAGGGCAGTCATAAATGAGTTCAGTATCTTTACATAAAAAAATAGCTCTTGAAATCTACCATGCCCATTCAATCAGATAATATAGTGCAATATAAAAACATATAGTCATTTTTAAAAGATGCTCTCTTCAGACAATCAAACACTTGGTTAGATGATAGTCACCAGATAAGAAAGCAAACTCTCCCCAGAAAAAGAACCTATAGGTTACCTCATTTATATAGTCCCAGCTATCATTAATATTAAAAATGCATTTCTATTATTTATAGGCCACCCTGTCTGTGGAAGTTTTATTGATTGCTGTAGTTCCAAAGGACTGAGACTAACTCAGGCATATATTGTCACACTAATTGTAATTGACTTTATAATATACACACAAATATATTAATTATATTTGACATACATCCTATCAAGGTTTATATACTTCCCAAACTATTATTAGAGGAGAGATGTTATACATTTTAGTGGCTTATAAGAAGAGAACTGAGGCATAGAGATTCAGTGTCAACCAATACTTGTGTACCGAACCTAATACACTGGGGCTGGAACCAATGTCTTGGTTTCTTGCTCCCAGTTTGCCAATGCTCTCTCAGGTCTGCTGTCTCTTCCAGGAAAAGAACAACTGGCCCTCAAAGAATCTCTGTCCTTGCCAACAATCTCTGACTTTGTCAACACTTGCACAGCATGACTATAGCCAGAGAGTACTGACTCCTGAGCAGAGATCAGCCTAGTGACTCCAACATTCAGGGTTTGATTGACAAAGGTAAATGACACTGACATTTTGTAAATGGCAGATACAAAATATCAAGGAAAAGGGAAAGGTGGAGAGAGCCGGAGGAGGGAGGAGTGGGAACTCAGAATGACATGCAGAAAGACATGATAGGTTTAAAAAATAATTAATTAATTAATTAAAATATCAAGAAAATATCACCCAGATTTAGGACCAGCTTCAATTTTCAAGATTAAAAGAAAAATGTAACTGCCTCCTCTGTCTGAGACTGTGACTGAAGATAAACTGTTTTGTCATTTGCCTAGCTCTATGAGTTCTCATTGCACATACTCACATATAGTTTCTATCAAACTATGATGAAAGCTTACCTTGTGCTCTGTTTGTGGGTCATCCAGCACGATTTCAGCTAGACTTCTAATGGCTTTGAAAATGAACAGTAGAACTGGGGTGACTTTTTAACCGATACAGATCTTGTATTGCTTGATAAAAAATTATCAAGAATGACTTCTGTGAAAGGTCATTTAGCCACAGCTAAATTTGTTTTCAGAGTCAGCCAAATTCATGCACAATCACCAGATCTCCTACATTCTAGAATAAAAATATGCATGGTTCTTTGCCTGTATATACATAGTAAACTGGGACTTACACAGTCAGGAATGTTTCACTGAATATTTCAGCATTCTGATCCAATCCAGAATCCATGCATGTCACATACAGTTGAGATGCTCTAGAGAGTCAGTTTTTAGATAAATCAATGAGATGTTGTTTCTCAAGCCTCTGTTGTATTTCCATTTCCTCAAATGCTTTGTCTGAGCCCAGCCCCCACAAAGCAGCCACAATACTCCCAGACTGTCTGCCTTCAGTTTTACCTCCATAACCTGCTGCCTGAAGTCTGAATTCCTTCATTAGGAAATAGCTGTACTATTACCTCCAATGGAGGACTCCCCAGGCTTTGCTAAGTCATTCCTCCTGTGTGTTACTGAGGCAAATATAAAAGGAACTAATATAGACGGAATGTAGAACCTGACATCAGAATCCATGTGTTGAAACTAATCCTGAGTGATTGCCTTCGCAATGAGGACTTTGCGAAATAATTATATCATGTGGATAGAGTCTCAAAAAATGGGAACAGAGCTATCAGACTAGAAGTCTCAAGGAGTTCCTCTTCCCTCCCACCACGTGATCTTAAAGAGACCAACTATGCATCAAGAACCAGACCTTCACCAAACAATACATCTGTCACTCTCTGATGTTACATTTCCAGACTCCATAAGCTACCCATTTGTAAAACTTTGCTAGAGAAACCTCAATAGACTACAAGTAAATATTCATTATTCTGAGAGAACCTCCTATTGTTAATTGCAGTATTTGTGCAGTGGGCAAGCAGCACTAATTTTTCTTCTCTTATCTGTGTCCTTTCATGCATTCAAATCTAATATTTTTATTTATAAATACAGAGAATATATCTTATTTATAGTTTATTTTTTGACCCAAGTTAAGGCACTGATATTTAAAGTGTCCTCCACAGTAGTAGTTGAAAATAAATTTTGATAGAATTCATAGGTCTGAAGTTTGTATTGTGGAGGGGCAGTCTTGTGCAACTGAAGATAAAGGTCACACAATATATGCTCAAAATGCAAAATTACACTATTCAGAATTTATCTGGATTGATCATCCTAGCAAAAGTCCAGTTTACACTAATACTTTCATCCTAATTCAGAGACAATAACACTTACAAATAATTACACCATTGAGAGCTTTTCAGTACTTTATAAGGCATGGCCTGTTAAAATACAGGTAGTGAAGAAAACACAGCTTGCTTTATGCTGCAGAATGCAGCTAGATTTTTATTCACCAAGTATGGAAATTCACAGTATAACAGTCAAGCAATTATAATTGTTACTCTCATATGAAGCCTAAGAAGACATAGGACTTAGAAGGTTTAATGTGAGATCAGGTCATAGACTCACTCCAAAGCCAGTTAGTAAATGCAAATGAGAATTGATACAGTTAGTGTATAAGGGTACTGCACTGAAAATCACTCAGGTTATGACACGTTCTTAAAAGACAGTATTGCCCAGACATTTCCACTGTCGTTGAAAATGAATGGTTTTCCAAGGGTGGTGCGCACCAGTGCTAAGCTACAACAAAAGCCTGAGATATCAGATTCCCAATACATATCCCATCAATGGGCATCTTACAAATGAACAGTACAATATAAGATTCAGAATAAATGTTAATAACAATGAATAAGTAAGGCCCAAATGAGGACATCCTAACTAGTCTGCCTCATATAAAAGGCAGGCACACATTTATACATCCCATTAATTCATTTTTCTTTTGATTAAGATTCCAAATGCTCTAAGCATAGACACTTTTTAGTAAATCAAAAAGAAGAAAGCATTTCAGCACACATATTCACATCTTTCCTAAGATACAGAAGAGCAAGTCTATCCATTGTCATTACTGATCTAATAAGAATTCACTCTCATGTAATTTAAAAGCAACATTCCACCTTCCCTTTTCTCAGTTTTAATGAATAGTAGTGATCAGAAGGCACACTAAAAGGGAGACTTTTAAATAATCAGATGTTACTTGATACTTTAAGTAGTTAGCAGCTTTTAAAATGACATGTAACATTTTAATCCACTTAACACTATTAGGCAACTATCACCTAAGATAAAATGTCACCCATTTTATAAATGCCAAATATTTTGAGATGCTGTGGGGAAGAAAATGCTATAACAGAATATGTTCCTAGAAATATTTTTGGATTCTTGCAAGCATATGTTACACACATTATAGATAAAATTTCCAGGTCATGTCCTTGGTAATAAGTTAGAAGCTCCTTGTGCATCAGTGCAGGCACAGAAAAGACTCTGGTAAATTGACCTCCACATGTTTTACAACAAATCTCAGAGCAAAGCAGGAGTATATAAAGGTGATCTTACTTCCTCTCAAAGAAGAAAGTCAGTTCTATTTAAATTTATACTCTGATCTCAGAAAACCCTGAAAAAGCTACATTAAAAAAGAAACACTTTTAATTGAAATAGATTCAAGTCTCAATCAATACATTCCAATCACAGTTTCCCCTCCCTCCATTTCTAGCCCCCTAAAACCTCCCCTCTCCTTGAAATCAAGGCTTTTGTCAATGCAAAGAAAAAAATACAAGAAATACTTAAAGATTCAAAATATCCTGAAACCTTAATATGGCAGCATACACATGCCTTAGGGTACCATGGCAACGTTCCTCACTCTGTCTCTCTTTCTTTCNCTTCTTCTTCTTCTTCTTCTTCTTCTTCTTCTTCTTTCTTCTTCCTCTTCTTCTCTCTCTCCTAATAAAATTGATTAATTAGCCTCTAAGCTTGCTTAATGTCAATGCGAAAACTGTGAGAATGTTTCCCTACCCAGCCTTACCTAACCTCTTTCTTTCTCAGCTTGTCAATTGTAAACACTAGAGATTAGGTTGATTTGTAAGAAAAATCTGGAACTACAATTCTGTGTTTAATGCATGAGAATGTAAAGACTTTGACAGTTTGCATCTCAAATGAGTTTGGAAGACACATATATGCTACCATCTCAAACTCAGCACAACTTGACTTGCCTAGGACAAGTGTGGAAACAGATAATTGGAGCAATTGTTCTGTGTGTTGAATGAGCTTACAGTCCTACAATCCTCTGTGTGCGAGTATGGACGTTCGCACACAAGCATGCACATGTGTATCTGTGATACTAAGGAAAAATATACATGGAAATGTGATGGTCACAGTTCATTTATATGTAAAAGTAAATAGATGCAAATACATTGACATATCTTTACATATGCTATAAGCTATAAATATCTGGGAGTAACTAGGCAGAGGCACAAAACAAAATGGCTAAGTTTTGCTGCTAGGTCAAGGCAACAGTGGTCATACTACATTTTTAAAGAAAAAGCAAGAACTATCCTTGTGAAAAGACTGAGCCTACTCGGAATGATAGGTAACCTCTGGCTATCACCGTATATTTTGGAGTTCCTCATCTAATCAGATAAAGCACTCTCTCCTACACATACCCATTGCTATTAATTACACAGAAACTTCTTTTATTAGGGTATGGTTACCCAAAGCCAGCACTAGTATCTGTTGGGTGGGAGCTATTGTGTACATTTTAGGGTATTCAGCAGCAAACCTTGCCTATAATCAGTGGTAACCATAGCAGTCCTGTGTTATGAAAAGTAAAATTGTCTCCAGATATGTTGCAAGGAGAGGGCCACATGTTTGTCCCAGCTGCCTGGCTAGCATACACCCAAAATAACCACACAGAAACTGTATTAATTAAAACACTGCTTGGCCATTAGCTCTAATTTCTTATTGGCTAATTCTTACATATTAGTTTAACCCACCTCCATTAAACTGTGTATCGCCACATGGCAGTGCCTTATCAGGGATTCTAACTGGCGTCCATCTCTGGTAGAGGATCCATGGGTTCTCCGACTCTTCCCTTTTTCCTCCCAGCAGTCAGTTCTGTTTTCTCTGCCTACCTAAGTTCCACCCTATCATCTAAGCCAAGGCAGTTTCTTTATTCATTAACCAATGAAAGCAACACACAAACAGNACTGTATTAATTAAAACACTGCTTGGCCATTAGCTCTAATTTCTTATTGGCTAATTCTTACATATTAGTTTAACCCACCTCCATTAAACTGTGTATCGCCACATGGCAGTGCCTTATCAGGGATTCTAACTGGCGTCCATCTCTGGTAGAGGATCCATGGGTTCTCCGACTCTTCCCTTTTTCCTCCCAGCAGTCAGTTCTGTTTTCTCTGCCTACCTAAGTTCCACCCTATCATCTAAGCCAAGGCAGTTTCTTTATTCATTAACCAATGAAAGCAACACACAAACAGAAGGAACTCCTATACCACAGATATTGTAAAATGTCCTAATTTCAAACAATTAGACTAGCCTTACTTTTTGTAGAAATATGTAAATGTCCCCAAATGAGAGCAGAGACTTTTAGTTCAGAGCTGCCCACCATCACTTGTGATTGCCAGAGATTCAAAGGTAAGCAAAGGAATAGACAAGCCTTATAGTGAATATGCAATGCACAAGGACCGGAGGAGTCAGGAAATGCTCTGACTTAAAGATCGTTGACCTGGAAAAGCCAAATATGAGGCAAAACATTCCAGGTGACTTGTTTCCCTCAGTATTCAAACAGATACAAAGGGTCTGAATAAACAAGGCCACTTATTGTTTGTTTTTTGAGTTTTTTGTTTGCTTTTTTGATTGTTTTTTTTTTGCCTCCATGCTCCTAGTACCCACTTGAATACTTAGAACATTTGTATTGGCTTTTCTTGTACTTCTGTAACCAGTTAGCACAAATTTAAGGTTTAACATTACACAAATCCATTGTCTTAGAGTTTTCTTAAGACTCTGGCACTTGTCTGGTAATCTTATCAAAGTTGAGCAAATATAAAAAAAGAAAAAACCGGAAAGCCTCCCACTTAAAGCTCTTTAACATTTTCAAATTACTGATTTACTAATTAATAAATAAAAACAACTGAATAAATAATAAAATAAATACAAGTTAATTCCATAAGAAACTTTAATTTCCTTAGACTAGCTAACACCACATAGTCACAGTATACTGTGAATACCACTTAGACATCTTTCAGGGTCATGATTATACCTATCTTAGCATTCATTGGGTGAAGTATGGTCCCTGGACCATCAGTATCAATATTAACTGGGAATTGTCTACAAATACAAATTGTAAGGGCTTGCACTATAACTACTAATACGGGAGATCTTGGAAGGATGTCAGCAACCTGTTTCAACAAGCCCTCCGGGTGATGTCAATATATACCCAATATATTTACCATCCTCTTTCTTCATTCTCAAAGTGTTTGATCTATATATTGGAACTTCAGGTTTTATAACAAATACATTAATAAGAAATATACTATTAATGAAGTAAACTTTCTAAAATGTATAAACAAATCACTCTTATACTAATATTCTTTAAATGCAAGTAAAGGTTAAGTGTGTGCATCAACTTATGGACTAGAGGGATTCCCAAATATATGGTAAACATTATTTCTGGATGCCTCTGGGAGTTCCCCCTTCTTGGTAGCTGTGGTATCCTTTATGTGCCTCTCAGACAGTGCTACTACAAGTCTTTTGGTAGTGGACTGGAGTCACTGAATCAACTTTTCTGGGCTTCTACCCTGTAAAAAAAAATTGGTCATCGTCTTTTCAGCTGTTACTAATCATGTATCTCATGGTAAATTATTTTATGTACCTCTGTGTTATATTGGTTCTACTTTTTTTTCTGGAGAAGCCTGGCTAATACAGTGAATCTCTCCCAAAGATTTGGGTAAAGAACAAATTCCTCTATGGGGTTTAAAACCTTCTTTGTTATTTCCCATCTGCATGTTACTTAACCTCATCTCTTTGTCTCCCACCCTATGCTTCTCGTACCTCCTTATACTGGGCACTTTCATACTTCAGACCTTTAGCCTATTCTTGTTCCTCCTTCTGCAAAGCTAAATCTCCTTTTATTTGGCATGTCCATACCACTGGCAACTCATAAAATATATTCCTTGACACAGGAAGTTACAGGTATATTCCTGTGTTCCATCTCTACAGAATAGTATTTTCTTCATGTTTTCCAGAATATTTCACTTTAATAATATTTATTTTTTTGTGTGTTCCCTTCAAAACTCTTCTGAAGCCTCCACACATCGAAGCATGAAATATTAGAACAAAGCTGGAGGCCGGGCCATAGGTGATCCTTTGAATATTTAAGTGAATGAAAAATAATACCATTTAATGAACCATCATTTGAACAAACTGCACAGAGATAACCTGAGGAGCAGCCACCATTGGATAAATTTGTCCAGAAAAAAAAGGTTTTCTAGACATATACTAATAGTTAAGAAACTATGAGTTATCACTTTAGTCTGTGAGAAAAAAGTCTTTCAAGGGTATGGAAATATTATTAAAATGATTATCTTATATTCAACCCCTTTGCTATGCTCTCATTTCTACTTCCCTTTGAGTAACAATTAAGCCTGATTTCTTTTTTATTTTTTAAAAACAGTCTTTTCTAATTTTACATACCAATCCCAATTCGCACTCCTTCCCCTCCTCCTGCTTCCCCTCAACTATTGCTGACCCCATCCCCCATCCACTCCTCAGAGAGGGTAAGGCTTCCATGGGGAGTCAAAAAAGTCCGGAACATCACTTTAAGACAGGATGAAGCAACCCCCCACACACACACACCTGTATCTAGGCTGAGCAAGATACTCCTCCAAAGATAATGGGCTCCAAAAAGTCAATTCAAGCACTAGGGTTAAATCCTGGTCCCACTGCCAGTGGCCCCACAGACTGTCCATGCCACACAACTATCACCCACATTCAGAGGGCCTAGCTTGGTCCTGTGCAAGTTCCTCAGCTGTCAGTCCAGAGACAGTGAGCTCCCACTAGCTCAGGTCAGCTGTTTCTGAGGGTGCTGATTTTATTGGAATCACTTTGAATTTTTCATCATTTAACTTGTTGTTGACTTTGACTTGCTGTATATTGCTTTTAATATGTTTAGATACATTCCTTGAATCCCTGCTTTATCCACAACTTTTATTATGAAGGAATGTTGGATTTTGTTGAAGGCTTTTTCAGTCACTAATGAAATTAACATATGGTTGTTTTCTGTCAGTGTATTTATATGATGTATTACATTGCAGATTTCTGTATGTTGAATCATCCCTGCATCTCTGAAATGTAGTCAATTTGATCATGGTAGATGATTTTTTATGTGTTCTTAGATTTGGTTTGCCAGTATTTTATGAGTAGTTTTGCATCAACGTTCATGAGGGAAATGGGTGTGTAATTCTCTTTCTTAGTTAAGTCTTTGTATGGTTTGAGTATCATGATAACTGTAGTCTCATAAAAAGAGTTTGGCAATGTTCCTTCTGTTTATATTGTGTGGAAGAATTTCAGGAGTATTGGTATTGGATCTTCATTGAAGTTCTGGTAGAATTATGTACTGCAAACATCTGGCCCTGGGCTTTTTTTGTTGAGAGACTTTTGATGACTATTTCTATTTACTTATCTGTTATAGGTCTATTTAAATTATTTAGTGGTCTTGATTTAAATTTTGTATGTGGTACCTATCCAGAAAATTTTTCATTTCTTTCCCAACTTTGTGGAGTATAGGTTTTTTTATGACTCTCTGGATTTCCTTAGTGTCAGTTGTTATGTACCCCTTTCCATTTCTGATTTTGTTAATTTGGATACTTTTTCTTGTCTTTTGGTTAGTTGGGATAAGGTTTTGTTTATTGTGTTGATTTCCTTGAAGAACCAACTCTTTGTTTCATTGATTCTTTGTATTATTTTCTTTGTTTCTTTTTTATTGATTTCAGCCTGAAATTTGATTATTTCCTGTCATCTACTCCATGTGGGTGAGCCTGCTTTTTGTTCTAGAGCTTTCAGGTGTGCTCTTAAGTTGCTACTGTGAGATTTTTCTACTTTCTTTATGTAGGCACTTAGTGCTATGATTTCCTCTTTGCACTGTTTTCATAGAGTTTCATAAATTTGGGCATATTGTGCATTCATTTTTGTTGAATTCTAGGAAGTCTTTAATTTCTTTATTTCTTCTTTGGCCCATGTTGATTCAGTTGAGCATTGTTTAATTTCAATTAATTTGTAGGCTTTCTGCAATTAGTGTTGTTAAATTGTAATTTTAATCCACTGTGATCCAATAAGAAACAGGGAGTCATTCCAAATTTTTATATATGTTGAGGCTTGATTTGTTACCAAGTATGTGGTCAGTTTTAGAGAAGGTTCCATGAGGTGCTGAGAAGAAGATATATTCTTTTCTGTTTGGGTAGAATATTCTAAAGATATCTGTTAGGTCCTTTTGAGTTATGACATCTGTTAATTCTCTGATTTCTCTGTTAAGATTTTGTCTGTTAACCTATCGTTTTGGAGAGAGTTGGGTGTTGATGTCTCCTACTATTCATGTGTGGGGTTTTGTATGTGATTTAAGCTTCAGTAATGTTTATTTTGCATATGTGGGTGTTCTTGTATTTGGGAAATAGATGTTCAGAATTAAGACTTCATCTTGATGGATTTTTCCTTTGATAAGTATGAAATGTCTTCTCCATCTATTTTTACTGATTTTAATTTGAAGTATGTCTTCTTAGATATAAGGTTACCTACTCCTGCTTGTTTAAGTTCATTTGATTGGAAGATTTTTCTCAACCCTTTACTCTGAGGTAGCATCGTTCTTTTGAAGTTGAGGTTAGATAGATAGATCCTTTTTGTTGTTGTTGTTGTTTTTAACCTATTCTGTTAGTCTGTGTCTTTTTATAGTTGAATTCAGTTCACTGATATTAATAGTTATTAATGACCATTGATTGTTAATTCCCATTATTTTTGGTGGTAGTGTCTATATGTTTTCTTTCTTTGGGATTTACTGATAAAAGTTATCTGTTGCCTGTGTTTTTGTGGGTACAACTATCTTCCTTACACTGGAGTTTTCCTTCTAGTTATTTCTGTTGTGCTGTATTTGTGTATAGGTATTGTTTAATTATAGTTTTGTCATGGATATCTTGTTTTCTTTGTCCCTGGTGATTGAAAGTTTTGCTGGGTATAGTAGTCTGGACTGGCAACTGTGATCTCTTAGTGTGTGCATTACATCTGTCCAGGACCTTCATACATTCAGTGTTTCTATTGAGAAGTCAGCTATAATTCTAATAGATCTGCCTTTATATGTTACTTTGACTTTTTCCCTTACAGCTCTTAATATTCTTTATTAGGTCTTTTTTTGTTTGTTTGTTTTGATTATTGTATGGTGAGATTTCTTTTGGTCCTGTCCATTTGTTGTTCTGAAAGCTTCTTGCTCTTTCGTAGGCATATCCTTCTTTAGGTTTGAAAGTTTTCTTCTATGATTTTGTTGATTGTATTTTCTGTGCCTTTGAGCTAGTGTTCTTCTCCTTCTTCTATCCCTATTTTTCTTAGGTTTGATCTTTCCATGGTGTCCCAGATTTCCTGGATGTTTTGTTTAAAGAAATAGTTGGATTTAACATTTTCTTTGACCAGTGAATCTATATCCTTTAACTTATATTCAACTGAGATTCTCTCTTCCATCTCTTGTGTTCTGTTGATTATACTTATATCTGTAGTTCCTATTCATTTTCTCAGATTTTCAATTTCCAGAATTACTACAGTTTTTGCTTTCTTCATTGCTTCTATTTTAATTTTCAAGTTCTGAACTTTTGAAACTGTTCCCTTCACCCTTTTGATTTTTTTCTTGGTTTTCTTTAAGGGATTTATTGATTTCTTCTAATGTTTGTCTTTTCTTCCATTTTTAAAGGGAATTTTTCATTTCTCCTTTAATGACCTCAATCATTTTCTTAAAGTTATTTTTAAGGGTTATTTTTAAAGTTGTTTCCTTCTGCTTCATCAGTTTTGGGCTGTTCAGGTCTTGCTAATGTAGGAACACTAGTTTCTGGTGGTTCCATATTGCTCTTTCTGTTTTTGAATGTATTCTTATAGTGCCATCTACCCATCTCTTCCTCCAATGAGTGTAGATAGAGCTTCTGACAATACCTTTTCCTATCAGTAGAGGTGGTGTCTGAAGTCTAGATGGTCACCCTTCTGCCAGGTGCTGTTTGGGCATTTTCTTCTGGGTTCAGTTGAAGCTTGTGGCTCCTGTCATCATTGGTGCTGTCACTCCAGGTGCATTTGGAGCTAGTAGGACTGGTGGTTTCTGTCCCTCCCTGTGCAGCTGTGACCAGAAAGTCCCATTGTTGCAGTCCTTCCTGGTGCAGGTGGGGCCAATGGGGCCAGTTGTAGCTGTTGTGGTGGGTAATGGATGTGGGGAGGGATCCTGAAGCTTGATTGTTGGGGGTACCATGGATAGGAGAGGGGTAGGCGTTATGGCCTAGAGAACAAATCTCTCCTGCCTGGATAACAGACACTCAACTCTCTCTTCCTGTGCAGGTGGGGCCAGAGGGACCCATGGGGCCTATTGTATATGTTGTGGAAGGGGATGGTTGGTGGGAGGTGGTGCTGCTACCTGGTCACTGCAGGTACTGTGACGGGGGGAAGGGCAGGGCTATGGCCTAGAGAACAGGGTTCTTCAGCCACAATATCATATACTCACCTGTCCCTCCCTGTGCAGGTGGAACCGGTGGGGCCAGTGGGGCCGGTGGGGCTGTTTGTTAGCCTGATTTCTTTTAAGTGCAGCAACTAAATAGATGAGGGTCAGCTAAGCAAAGAACCCACACAAAGAGTTGCCACCAAGCTTGTAGTGGAGAGTGAAGGATAATAGCTCTCAAATTGCTATGGAGGGGTTGCCTGTACTACACAGACATCCAGAAGTACCCCATATACGCCAGTGGAAAAGTAATGATGGTGTTCTGAGATTTTATTTGAAGAGGTCGTGAAGAGAAGAGCAGGGCAGATAATGCATCAGGAGGAGGTAAGGATAACAGGGTAGGTGTTATATCATGAAGCAGTGGCTGAATTTAATGTAGTATTTTCCAGGGAGTATGAATGTGTTTTATGTGTCAGTTTAACTGCACTACAGGCTTCCCAGATACTATTAAATATTATTTGTGCACGAGAATAGCATTTGAGTAAAAGATTGAATGAAACAAATTGTCCTTCCCCAGGTCTATGTCCCCACTGCATCCATTGAGGGTTCAAACAGAATAAAGGGTTGAATAAGAAAAATAAATATTTTCTTAGAACTGAGATCTCAGTCTACTTCTGCCCCAGAATCACACCAGACAAAAACTTACACTACCAGACCTCCTGGTTCTTAGCCTTTTAGACTCAAATTCAAACTACTGGGTCACGAGGCCCACAAGTATAGATCTTAGGACTTTTCAGTCCCCACGGAACTCCATCACCATGAGATAGTTCTTCAGGGTATACATAAAATGCACATATATTTCTGTGGAAGATATAAAATAATATGCTAATGAAGATATTAACCAATTAGTAGAGTATTTAATGCTTCATTATAAAACAAGTGGAATTAAATAGAAACAAATGTTCTAAAATAGAATCAAATAAAATAGACCAGTTTATAGTCCAGTTGGATTTGGTGAAATTTCAATCAGAATTTTTCACACCCTTGTATGTATGTTTGTGTTTTAAAATTCATTTTGTACCCATGATCTATATGATTTGTATCCAAATACATGTTGGAGTAGAGCTGGACACATCTGAATATTCCTGTTGTCTCCTCAGCTTGGAGAATTTCAGCAAGAAAGCATTGTATACTTTGCATAGAGCAACTGGTACTCAGTACACATGGCTGCTGTCATTACCTGTAGTTTGATCAGAAAGAAAAGAAATGGGAAAAAAGAAAATAACTGCTACCAAACTGAGACTTATGAAAATAAAGGGATAGGAATGTGCCTAAAGAAGAAATAGGGAGTAATACTCGAAAGACTTTTGAGGCATCTGCCTTTATTTAATCGGTACACAGAAGTCATGGAGCTTTCAAGAGGGCAATCTAACTTGTTTTTTAGGAGAAACTTTGTTTACATAGAAATCAGAAAACTAGTGTCAGGGAGCTCTATCAGGACATGAAATTATTAAAATTAAATAAAAGAACAGAGATGTCAGAGGGGAATAGCAGTGAGCAGGTTTAGTGGGTAAAAGTGCTTGAAACATAAGTCTGAGAACCAGGATTTGATCTCTAAAGTTCACAGTGGAAAGACAGGTCAATTCCAGAAAACTGTCTTCTCACCTCTAGCCACATGTGTGTGTTCACCCCACTTCCACATTTTATACACACCCAAAATACAAGTAATAAAAAATTAAACAATCAGAAATTAATTTTGAGTTAGAAAACAGAGAATGAATAGAGAAGAAGGAGGTGAGGATAACTCCATTTCCCACTTTCAGAAAGGAGGTGGGTGTTGATGTCTATGACTGGAAGACAGGAGTACAGTTAGGGGAATGGCTTTGTGGAAAAACAGTTCAGTTCAGACACATTGAGCTTAAAGTTCTTTTACAGCATCTAGGGAAAGATGTTTACAATGAGGCAACTGTAAGTAAAGGCCAAGTTAGCAGTTAGAATTTCAAATAGAAACAGATCTTGTAGGAATAACCAGAACCCAGCATGTGCTTTGGGTGACCTCGACCTTTACCAGACAGGATACTCTATACAGAGCATCAGAAGCCATCAGACCTTTTCATCATTAGCATGCTGGTAGGCAGGTAGTGAAGTTCCATCACAGAGTAGGATTCTGTGATGTTAGGTGATCTGGTAGCTTAATATATGGTATTATTCTAATTTACTTCATAGGGGTTGTCCATTTTTTTGGTCTTTGTTTTTATGTATTTTGTGCCCTTCAAAGAATATTTACACTTAGAACTAAAGTCTATCTGAATATATTATCAGGGGGAAATTTTTCTTTTAAATTTTTTTATAAATAAATATCTATTTTAAAGAACATGTTGTAATTTCACATATTTATGGGGCAAAGAGTAGCATTTTGACTCATAAATCTAATATGTAATGGTCATATCATAATTGTTTACTTATCTATAACCTTAGAAATGTATCATGACTCAGTGTTGGAATATTTTAGTCTCTTTGTCACCTATTTTACAATATTTAATTATCTCTTGCCACCATATTTGCCCTGTTCTGCTACAGAACATCAGAAGTGAGTTCTATTATCTACCCCCACCTCCATTCCTATTAATCATGCTCTGTCTACCCTTTTCTCTCTTACATCTTTGCCAGGGTCTGGTCACCACTATTTGGACCAAAATGTTTAGAGCTTATAGGCATGGGCTACATCCACCAGAAATGTCACTTCATGTCTTATATGACTCTGTACTCTAAGCATCATCCTACCTTTTGTGCATCTGCATCCATGGCTATTTTTTTCAGGCAGGGAATCACAAAACTAACTAGAAATGCTGCAGGACACACTTTTATTGATTAGAACTATTGGTAACCTTAGCTGTCAGAATATTCAGAAAAGAGAATATTTGGCTTTTTCCATGCTCACTGGTAGAAACAGAAAGAGAGAAAGCAGGGACATCTGTTGTCCTACCAGCAATATCTATTTTTTTGTATAATGTATAATCATGGCTCATTGTCATAAACTACAAACATTAAACAGTGAAACAGTGAAAATAATCTCTGACTTTTATATAATATTATTTTACCTTAAACAGTGTTTTAATTGTTTAAAAAATACATTTGTTGCTGGGCGGTGGTGGCACGCACCTTTAATCCCAGCACTCGGGAGGCAGAGGCAGCTGGATCTCTGTGAGTTCAAGGCCAGTCTGATCTACAAGAGCTAGTTCCAGGACAGGTACCAAAGCTACAGAGAAACCTTGTGTTGAAAAAACAAACAAACAAAAATACATTTGTTCCTTACTGTAATGTCACAAGGCTTCTATTCTTTGACAGATTAGGAAACAGTCCTGAAGTGTCTTAAGTCATGTAGCAGAGTTGACTATTCCAGTTCTAGGAAGTGCTTGTGTGTGGTTGGTTTGGGGTGGTCATGTCAGTGCTTAGCACCTCCCCCAACTGAGTTTTGCAATTGGATCAAAAGATTCTTAGCCTTAAAACAAACAGACTCAGTAACAATATATTCTAATTCTTAGCCTGTGGTATTTTTACAGTTTCTTTTCCAAGCGTTGGCATGTTTTGTGCCTTCCCATGCTGTCCCAGGTCACAGTTGGCAGGGACAGTAGGGTGGAATAGAATAGTGTTACTACCAAGGTTCTTCTTTTCCACTGTTGAAGAGATGCTATAGGCTTGGAGACTAAGAAAACTTTATTGCCTGTAAACATACTATAAAGGTACCCAAGAAACCTGCTGTAGAGAAAGGAAATATTAAGTTGTGAATAAACCATGTAATAAAGCACACATTAAACTGTGGTTCAATTGCTGGCCCCTTGGAGGAAAGAGAATAAGGAAGCTTAGGGTGTTGAATCACTACTGTTCACAATGGGCTCTTGGAGAATAACAGCACTGTCTTACATAAAACAAGTCCTTAGCAGATAATGACACTTAGCTTCTGACTTTGGTCTGCTCTGAATAGAGAGGAGCCAAGTTCTATGTGAAAGAATATTTACTCAGTGTAAAGAGGAAAGCCATGTCGTTAAGGATGGTTTCTAATCTAGAACTGAGGAGGTTGTTTGATGAAAATCTGGATACACAATAAAATGTGAAGCTGGTAGTTTGCTGAGACTGTCTCTGTTCATTGCTTGCCTTCTGTCTCTCACAACTAAGATGCTTTGGTGTAACCAACCTCCTTGTTCCATCTCTTACCTGCATAGTAAGCATCTGGAGAATTTTTAGAGATGCAGATTTCTCAGGTCCACTCTAAAGCAGTAGGCTTTTCATGTGCAGTGACAGAGAGTTTGAATGGATACAATTTAATCTTTGTATTGATACTAGGGTAGGTGTGTACATTACAGCAGGAGCCTCAAAACCAGGAAATGATCTGAGCAGGTAGAGGCCAAGCACTAAGATCATTTGACACTGCCATAGCCTAATTAACAGGCATAATCTCTTCTGAACCAGCACTGAACATCTACAAATCAGGATATGTTCCATAACTTTTTGGAAAAACACATGAGTAGAATCTTGGAATTGTTTCAAAGTAAAGCATGAATGGAGTGCCACTTCTCATTCAAAAGTTCCCAAAAGAAAGGACTGGATATTTTTATATACATACATCAAGTAGTCCCTGGTTTCTATTAGAGCTAATTTGTGTTTAGGAAGATTTTAATTTTGTTCACATTTCAAACCTCTTTTTCCTTCAGTGCTGTTCTATATGGTCAGGTGTTGGCCATCAAGCTTTAAAAATGGGAAAGGAAAGAAAAGAATATATTTCAGGCTTGCTACCTATTGATGTTCAAAAGAAGCAAGTGCAGGTGATTGAAGTGTGAAGCTTTGGGCAGGGTAATTTTTAATTTCCATTTAAGTGGAGAGCAAACCTGTAGGGAGCCAGCCTGATCTCATTTAATTGGCAAAGCATCTATGTGCATAGCTAATAATGAAAATATCTTATTTACATTTATGAAAGATTTATAGCTTTAAAAATTCTTTGACACACTTTATAATTTTTGATTGTTGCCCTTGTTCCAAGAGGAGACCAAAATTATTATTGTCTCTTTGGTATATAGCAAAGCAGACACAAAACAGTAGTGATGTGCCAGTGTCCCCTGTAATCCCATCATTACAGTGGGACAATGATGGCTTTTAGAGATCATATCTGTGCTGTTTTGGTTGCAGTGAAATAACATAGCAGAAGTTACTCAGCTACCAGTGTCAGGGCTGGAAAATAAAGGAGAGTGTATAATGTTTATATTTGGGAGCCTTTAAAAATAAAATCTCCATGTCACGGGTTCAATTGTGTCTCTACTTTTCCTTGTCATCTCAGTGTATAAGCAGTTGTCCTAACTCTTATAGTTTGGCTTCATTATGTTGCTTTAAATTCAATGCGACTTATGTCATAAAAAAGTAAATCTGGACATACATTAATGCAGACAGCCATCCAGAACCAAGAAGAATGTGCCGGAATCAATCCTCCTCACACAACCTCAGAACAAAGACTGTGATCTTAAATTTCCAGCTCCTAAAACCCCAAGAATGTGGATTTTTGTTGTTGAAGTCAACCAGGTTGTACACACTGTTATCATACTAGAGTAAACTATACTGCCGGTGACCTTACTGAACAGGTTCTATTTTCCTTGAGAGTTCAGGGAGCTGAAAGGTTAGGTGGGTTACCTGTGCCATGTGAGTTTTCTCTGGGCAGGGAAAGAAACACATCTTCTTTTCTGCACTCACTGAACATTATTTTGCTGTGAAACTATTGAAGCCTTCAAAGCATGTAGTGGTTGCCCAGCTTTCTTTATAGCTGAATCAGGCAGTTTTTCCTCACTCTTTTTTAAAGAAGAGTTTCCTTAAGTATTTTCAGCTATTAGAAATGGTAAGTCACAGATATAGGTAATAAGCCTTCAACTTTAGCAGTTGGAGAATTTAAACACTTCTGGGTACTAAATGGTTTGTTTCTGTTTCAAACCAAATACCCACAACTGCAACTAAAAATCATATCATCTGTGAAGTGTGGGATCACAGTAATTCAGGAGCTGAGATGTACTGTTTTTAATGTTAAGAATCACACAATAAAAGTATTAAATGTCAAGAATCACACTGAGAGGATAGGAAGTAGCTATAAAAGTTTCTTAGACTGAGACAATGCCTCCTTTCTCTCAATGTTTCATATTCTCTCTCTCTCTTTCTGTGTGTTTGTTTGTGTGTGTGTGCATGCACATACGCATGTGTGTCCTTACTCACATGTGACTAAAGAGGACTGATGACAACTTAGATGTGATTCCTCAGAAATCTTGTATTTTGAGACAGGGTCTCTCAGTGGCTTGGAGCTTGCCAAGATGACGGACTGGTTGGAGAGTGGGCACCAGGGATCTGTGTAAAGTATTAGGGGATACAATCCTGTCCCAACTAGACTATTTTTGGTGGGTTCTAGGGAATAAATTTATGTGTGGAAGGCAAATACTTTAATGATCAGTTGCAACTTCCCAGCCCTTTTACCATGAAGGTATATTTCTCAAATCTATGTAAATTTTATCAGAAAAGTCTTTTCTGAGTGAAGCTTGTAAGTATTCAAGTACTGGCAACTAGAGAGATAGATGTCCCAGAGGTTAAAAGAAATGGATTTTCATGCAGAGGACCTGGGTTCAATTCCCAGCACACATACAGTGGTTCACAGCTGCCTGCCTGTAACTCCTATTCCAGAGGATCTGATGGCTTGCTCTGACCTCTACAGTGATGAGGTACACACATGGCCAATAGACATCCATGTTTGCAAAATATTCATATCATAAAAATAAAGTTTGTCTTTCTGGGTCTGGGTTACCTCACTCAATATGTTTTCTAGCTCTATCCAT